>DWEE01000015.1:0-27873 GCA_018245755.1 Parelbella macleannani | reverse complement strand
ATCTCTTTCTAAGAGAAATGTTCTAAAGTAGGTGCGATGTTTTTTTGAAATATTGCTTTGCAGGAACCGCAAAGTAGCTTGTGGATCGAAAATTTCTACGTAGAATAGATAAACTGTCTTTCTACAAGATAATAATAATATTTTGTCCTACTAGAAAGACTTACGTCGATAAGCATTTTAAAGTGAAAATGCTATCTATATCTACAACAGTAAGCTATCTAGAAGATATATAATTATATTTAATTAATTCATAGAAACCAAAGACTGCTAGCACGTACATAGTTTCCATAGCACTCTTGTATTTGGATGATAAAAAACCCGCAAATAAAAAAAACAATTTCAAATACTAACGACTTCAAGTTCTCAGATCACAAAACAGTGCTTAAAAAATTCTCGGGGTTTCATAATAATTTTGCTATATAAAAACTGCGATTCAAGCTCGTCATTAAAGAGTAATCCTTACTCAACTGCATACTCGCGGCCCATTTGCGTACACCCGTTGCGATTGCAATCTCGATTCATATAGCCGGAGAGTATTTATCACCTTCAGCCATACCCTTAATTTTAACTACCTCGACTTGTAAGTGAATCTTTACAAAGTCATGCATGTGTATATTCATAAAGAAATTAATTGGACGTGACGGTTGCTTTTATTAGTATTGAATACGACAGGGCTAATTTTTATATTAATTATTTGTTCATTCGGTTATTTAGTCCGCTCACTTGGTTGATATTAGCTACTGCTTTGTTTCGAAACAGATTTTTTCCAGAACAATCGTTAATCGAATATTTTTTATGCTTGAATTTTATGTTCCAATCTCAAATAGGGGCAGCTTGTAAATTTTTGTTTCCAACATAAACTCTGTACAAGAATACTACTGATTATCTCGATTACGAAGAACTATCGTTTCTTTCGTATTTTACAATTAATATTCAAAGCGAGTGCAAATAAAATTAATGTCAAATAAATTAGCAAGTATGTAGTACATACATCGCATTAAAACAATACAGATATGTCAATGTTTACAAAATCAGGTGCACGTTCTCGTGCGGTACGTGACGGAAATAGTGACGTGATACTTTGGTGACATATTGTTTTTGTAATACACCGACATGCAACCACGTGACATGAAACTCATGTCAACTACTAATGGAAATACACCTATATTACCATTACGTAAGAAATATTTGTTTTTATTATGTCGTGTATCGTTCAGTGCTCAGTTAGACGATAGTAAAACTGCAAATCATTGTAACATTGTAAAACTGCAAATCTTACCACAGAAGGCCAACCTATCTATAGCATGTAGTTTATTCAAGAGCATGAAAATAAATAAATAATAGTTCTCATAAAACTTTTATTAACCTGCTCGATTAAGTACCTACTAATCTAAAACTAGTTAACAAATTAGTGTAAGAGACGACGTAAATTATTGTGTAACAACGTAGAAGTGTCCAGGAACGCACCGAGAGCGTGGAACAGCTGACCGGTTATCTTTACACGAGAGAATGCGGATCCTTTACAACAATTTCATACTTGATTGCTCTTTTTGTGCTTCACCGTAACGGTAAATGGCTTGGGAGCTTTCAATGCTCTGTCACTACCATCAGATAGAGATACGCCATCGCGTAATCGATACAATGTCATAATTTTATCAATTAAAATTCTCAACGAACACACGGAACGTGAAACGACCGATTGTGATCAGCAACTGACCATCGAAACTTTTGTGGTTATTAATTAAGACGACAATAAAGAGGAATTTGAGTATGCCAAATTCGTAATGCGATGGACGAGTATTAACTATTAAGATAGAAAAAATGTTCTAAATGATGTCATCGTTAGCGAGAAATTAAACTACGTACAAAATGTCGTAGTTGGCATTTCTAGCTCATTCCAATGTTTATTATTAGAAAACGTAGCATTTAATTTATTATGTAGCTAGGCATTTATTTTTTGAAAATGTTGAAACGTAAGAAAGGTTGCCGCTCGATTGGATGTTTAAATCCTGCCATTTTTAACCGCGAATTATTCGAAGATAATTAAAAGGTTCGTTGATTGCTTCCCCAAGTTCCAGCTTCGTCTAATTAATCCATACAAATTGTAGGATCCACCGTCCCTTTGATTGGTTGCCACCGTTTCTTTCCTCTTTTGATGATTTTAAGTTTTTTTTTTATTTCTTTAGTGATTTATTAATGTTGTATTTACGGTTTTATTCTTTGATAAATAAGATTTATATGTAAGTACCTAATGTATTTATTATATCATACCTGAGTTATTAAGGATCCCTTAAAATCTTTTTACTAATGTCATTTTATCATTTTTAGGTGAAATTCAATTAGGTACTTTACATATTATACTACCGAGGTGACATCCTTGGTTTTTTTTAAATTTTTAATTTATTATAAATAATTAATCTTTCGCATCTATGTAAATTGCATTCATTATCTTACATGCATTAATCTAAATATATGAATGTATAGTTGGAATGTTCCGTAATCCTGGTTACATAGGTATGTACATGTTGGAACAAGGAATTATGATCGTGCTAAGTCGCAAATCCCTCGGTTTCCCCCAGTCATAATTTATCACTAAGTTTACCGCACCTTTCCACTACGTTATTGTATCATGGGAATATAATTGATAATTGGGTAAATAACTTTGTGTACGACAAATAAGATTGCTTACATGTTTTGAATCGTTATACTAGCAGGGTCGTGCAGTGTTCTAGACCTATTAAAGTTGTAGGTGCGACTTGTACTCAGCAGTGGGACAAAATAAAGAATGTAGGCGTAGATGAAATATAAGATTTCAAATCATTGTTATTTTTTAAAAGTAAATTCGAATTTTGAAGAAAGCTGTTTCTGGCAGCAGAACAAAATATTATAGATACTACAGAGCTATTGTTTTCATGTAAACCCAAGAAGTGGTTCGAATAGATTAATCCAATCGTACATAAAATAAAAGCATTTAGCGAATAGGATCCCGGTCCAATCTTAAAAATCATTCTAATTCATTTATATGACACGGGTATTTTGTCTGCGCACAAGAGTACAAGTGATTTTGTAAACTGTACGTTCGTAACGACTGTATGCTCCAATTGCTCTAAATTTTGTGCAAAATTTACTTAAAGTACGTTCTCATTAAAACCATTTCCGAGGAAAATGGTCTGCCCTAAATTTGAAGTGAGTTTTCATACGATTATTTACGTGCTCTTTATTTAAATTTTTGTATTAATTATGGTGTTCAAAAATACACCCGTAAAAACTTTATGCGGAAAGTTTATTGAGAAACTATAACAGTGACCCAATTCCTAAATGTATAATATATGGATACCTATGATTATACGACAAATGTATTATAAATTCCGTAGGCAAACAGTTTACCAAATGAATAAACGGTTTGCATGAATTAAGCCTTGAGAAATTTGTGTTTTTTGACATTTTAAAATAAAAATTCAAATATAGAACGTTTCCATAGGTTTATGTTGCATAATAATAAAGTTGAATTCAGATATAATTGTTCTTTATAAAATTGTTGTGTTCGTAATATTTTTAAAATTTCATTCCACTAAAGACAACAATGAAATACACGTTACGGTATACGAGTATGCGGCCGACATTCACGACACAGGCTTAGAAGGAGCGCCTTTCTTTGTCAATTCACTGTATATTCACCTTTTCTTGGGATCGTTGGTTGTAGGTAACGAACTATCATACTGATGACTTTGTTTCACAAAAGCTGTGTTACTAGAAGCGAGTCAGAATCACCTATTTGGACTCATTAGTCAATTATTGAGTTTCCGATATAAATAGCGGTATTAAATTTAAAGATAATTGTATCAGTGACAGTCTAAAATCATCCAAAGATTTCTATAAGATCATCGATGTACTTCGTCACATTAAAAATGTATGTTCTGAGTAAAATCTATTGTAAATCGAAGTAAGAATATGTCACATTTTAAAGCATTTAAACAAAAATTTTAAGACAGTTTCACTAGCATCTACTTCGATTTAAATTATAGACGTAGTTTCACGTAGGTATCGGATATTTTGCTATCGCATGTCTTTTACCCATTCGTCATAAGACAGATCGGTGAAGTTATTGCTATGCAAGCAGCGTCTCTCTTTACTCATCCGTTCGCCGTCAATGCATCGTCGCTATCAAGAATTTCTTCACGCTCGCCTTCCTATCTCTATGCATTGCCACTATCTCCTTTATGACCAATTTGCACTAGACTCCCAAAGAATTGAGTTTCAACTGTTTTAAGAAATTCTATTCCATTCCACTGTTCCTGACCCGTTTATAGACTTACTGGTATTCAGTTGCATCTGCAGTCGAAATCTGTGATAGGATCTGGGATGTAAGGTTTATACATTTTATTTACCAACTTTGCCAGACGTAATACCACTAGATTTGTGGGTACTAAAAGAAAAAAACACAAAATAAGCAGTACATGTCAAAACATTTATGATTAAAGTCGTGCTTTTTAAGCAAGCTTTAATTCAAAAAAAGACGAGATAAGGCTTGTCAATGTTTCCAATATTTCTCTGATAGCTGAAATTAGTTCTAATAGTATATAATTAAAATAAGACTACAGTAAGTTCGCAGTCATATTTATAAGTACTGTCTTCCTTTGCCTTTAAAGTAAAAAATAGAGTTTTACACCATACTTCCTTAATTCATTAGTCTTCAGAAATATTCATAACAATAAAAACAGTCTTGTACGCATTTGTTATATTAATAGTTTGACACTGGAAATATGCAATGATAATAAATTGAACATTTTCGTCTAGATTGTTTTGGCTGGACCACGAGAAATCTTTTTATTTATGTTTAAAAATACCGATTTCGATGACCGTGTAGGTGCAATTCGGTTGCGTTGTGAGGTCGTGACATGCGATAGCGGTACGATAAGCTTTTATGTGCTCGGCAGCGAAGTATTTTGTATTGTTAAACATATCGCCTACTATCAGCTGACTGATTGATTTATTGTGTTCTGCTGATCACTTTGTACAGTTTTTGGAAGCGATAGGATCATTTCAATTCTCGTTCGCCTGCCCTTTTAATGCTTTGTGTTACAGAACAATTTCAGATTTCATTTCGTTACCATGGTCATGTTACATCGTGTGGAAGTGACAAGTTATTTGCTATGTAATAATTTAATCGTAATATTGATATAATCTGCATCACATTTAGCATTCTTAAAATAATTATTGTGAAATATACAGACGAGAGTCGATTTTTGTAAATAGGAATATCAATTATCAAAGATATAAGATATAAGCATATTGTATATATTACGAATGTTTAAAACGAATTGAATTTATTTCTTTAGAAACAAAACTTTTTCGTAGTAAGGAGAAGTTGGTTAAAATGGTACATTCTCTGCGCTAAGAGAAGTCAGTTAAATTATATCGTTACTCGCTGAGTGCCGCCGCGGGCGATATTTAACTATTGAAAAAATTAATCCCTATGCATTTGAAGTTCGATATTTACATGAAGCCGGAGTCGTTTTAAGTAACTGATCTAGTTTTATCCCTATAGATACATATTTTTATTGGACATTTTATTTATTGACTATTCGGCTTTATACTTTAAAATTTATTAATTATATTTATGTGTCTAAACCTGCCCTACACCATATTCGCTATATTAGTACCATTCGCTATATTATAACTAACAAAAGTTGGGTCGATGTCTTTTAGGTTTCTAATATTGTAATTTCACAATAGGGCAAACACTAATATTGCACTATAAGGTGTTTTCTTGCCCATATTAGTTGGTAGACAAACATAATTGTTTATTTTTATCAATTTTAAATTAATATGGCTTATTATTATTCATTTCAATTTAAGGTTGACTATTATAAATTGTAATTAATTGCTCATTATTAATTACAATCTATTATTAATAATTAGAAGGACAGTTCGTATGATTATATGGACGAACTGCGTATTAAATAGAGGAACCGGTTGCGTGCGAAGTGACATAGTTACGTCCAAGCAAGCGAACTTTATCGCGTCGAAACTCTTTGATGGGCACCAATTTGCCGACATCGCGCCGACGGGCGTTCGTCTTCGCCCGTATACCTACACCGCGACTTAATGAACTGTTTGACTAGATACATTCCTTAGGTGAATATCTAGATTCTAGAACATACTAATGTAGCTTTAACATAATGGTTGAACCCTTGATTTATTATTTATTGTTTTTTTCTAATTTATTTTTAATTTGTATTTTATTAGTCACCAACATTTCATACACTAATACATTTTCAACTTTATTGTTTTTGTTTTATTCTGTCATTACGCCAGGTCGCTTACGGGTTAGGTTGGATGCACTAAGAGATATATTTCTATCTTTATAGACCTACCGTGCTCCTTCCATATTCGTCACTTTTTTCATACGGGCACGTCGGCTTTGATCACTTGACACCCCCATCATCTGCCATATGACCTACATCTAATTAACGGAGGTGGGTCTTAATAAAGAAAAAGGAATAGACAGAATCGTAAATTCAGCAATCTATTCCAAATATATTCGCAATAAACTTTCATGTTTTCTAGAATCCCGCGATAGACTGTGTCTACTATGCGCTTCAACCCTGACCCTTCCGTTACATCGAGAAATATGTGAGTTTCTGTTTGTACAAAAAGCATCGTTTTTTAAATGTACAGTTTTAATATTCTACGTGACTTCATAGATAGCGAATCGATCCGAAGATCCCATTAGGGAAGGTTTTTTAGCCGTGGGTCCTTTTGTTAAAGAGTAATCTTTCGTAACGGTTGGCTTTAGCGCGAAGGGCTCCGATAAAAAGATGTACATTAGACGCAGTTCAATTTAAAGATTCCAATTCACGAAGTGAAATGTTTGCTTGCTATCCGAGATATTGAACAGACGGAGAGCAAAAGGTATTTGTGCTATTTTGATGAAATTTTGTTAAGTAATTTATAGCAGATATTTCATTTTGCAATTCAGTACAACGATTCTAGGCATTTTTATTAAAGTCATTGTTTTTTTGGTATCAGTAAACCATTTTATTGGTTATTAATAATTGTGCTTATCAAATAACTTTATACCTATA
The DNA here is from genome assembly GCA_018245755.1 of Parelbella macleannani. Taxonomy (NCBI): domain Eukaryota; kingdom Metazoa; phylum Arthropoda; class Insecta; order Lepidoptera; family Hesperiidae; genus Parelbella; species Parelbella macleannani. The sequence goes on along the minus strand of DWEE01000015.1, from coordinate 20,785 downwards.
GAAAGAAAGAAAGAAGAAAAGAAAGAAAAAACTTTTTATGCATATTATGTACACCTACACTTTATACAAGCGTTAAGATACGAACGTTTAACAAATAGAGCAATTGCAGACTGCACACATTACAAAATGGACCCTACTCAGCATTAAGATGGAAGTCCAAAAACTCAGCGCTGGTCTTCGTAGGGCCCAATTGAAGACGTCACGGGACGGCAGCCAATATAGACTATCAAATTCTATAAATAGGCTAACAGAATAGAACAGAACATGACATATTGTTATGTTATAAACAACATATGTTGTTATGTAATAAATGTCTAAATGTATATATATAATTTGACACCAAATTTTCCCTGTTAATTTTTTTAAAATTCAACAGAAAGTAAAGTGGCGTGTTCAAAATTCAAACATGTTTACTCGTGAAGCCCACAAGAAGACATTAGCAAATCTACCAGCACTAACATAATAAATTATGGAGTCTTCGAAGCAGATAATTCACTCGGGCTCGAGCGCCATCAGTTAGCTTCCGATCCGTCGATAAAACAGGTATTGAGTTACCGCCATGTTTCGATACATTATCTCTTTACTTACAAACAAATAGAGGCAGAATCCAGGCTAAATAAGTGGTATTGCGGGGAATAAAAGTGGCACGAGCCCGGTTTTATTGTAACTAGTGACGCGGTTTATTGTTCTATCAATATTTTTATTATCGATATGCGATTTATGATAAAATCGATAGTCGTAAATACGCGACGTGCTTTATTGCCGCGACCTGTGATAGAGTGCGCGAGGAGATGGGTATTCAATATTGTGACCAGTTCTTTCTTTGGTAGCATGAATTATTAATGGATCCATAAAAATTATGATCGTAAAACTGAAGGTGCGTTAGTATTGTTCTGAGCTTTTACGCACGCTCCGCAGTGATAAACTTTATTGCAATAACAACAATGCAAATTTTGTAAACAATACTAATAGATTATTAAACAAGAAAAAGATAAAGATAAAACAAATGACTAGATAAATTTTATTCTATGTGACAATTATACATAACATTTGAATTTCAGAAGCCATATTAAGATGGTGTTTCATGTATCATTGTATGCTTGTTTGCACACATATGTACATTTCGTGCACCTTATGAACAGTTCTAGAGCTTTTTCCATCCTTCAGTTCAAATTTGAGTATTCTTTGGACATCTCATTGTTATGAAAAACTACTTGTCCTAAGCCATGGGATGTTAACCTATTGCAAATTAAAATTAAAATATTTAACAATAAAATTAAGCTTTTCTATACCAGATGCTAGATCAATTGTTGTAATAAAAAACAGAGCACCAGGCAGACGGTTTTAAATTATTTACTCGAAATTTTTTGCAGTACGTTTAGCATGAAACAAATTCATCGACTTTACTATCGACATCCCGGTAGCTCATGTGCCAACACTAACGCGTCGTAATAAAATCTTGGTGCCTGATATAGTGGTTGAATTATATATGCTTAGCCTCAACCGTCGACGGGACCGCACTGCAATTTGTCTTGCGACTAACTTTGCTGTATCGATGTGTACAGCTCGCTTTTATCAAGTCTTTCCATTTACGTAATTGTTGTTTTCATACGCTTTCGATGTTGTTTATACAATTTTGCCAGCGTTGATAAATTTATTGAAGTTATCGCAGTCGCTGTTAAGATTAGGGCCAGCTGTTCTGAACTGTCAATATCGTCAGAGGCAACGTAAGCCGATTGGACGTGTTTAGCACTGAGGTAGGAGATTTTCGACGTGTATTTCCGCCCGTCTAAGTCGTGGCTTTATAAACCATCGGGCCAAGTTGATTAGTTAAGGGACTTTTATTGAGCTACTTATTCGCTGATTAATGCGACGCGGAGTCGCTGTATCAATTGATTATGTCAGAGATATGAACATAGATAATATAAATGAACATTTTTAATAATTAATAAGAAATTAATATTAGGTATTGTATTATCACGCCAGGTCCCTTACGGCAGTGAAACCTGAGTGCTAAATATTTCTATCCTTACATACCTAACGTGCTTAAGGGTAGTTCTGCAATGCGGTGTTAATTTAATAGTCTAATAAATATTTCATATGAAACGTCATTAAGAAGGTTATATCACAAAGGAGGCACGGTCATCTGCGTTGAGGAAACGAATCACGAAGAAGAACGCATTTCTGAACCAAATTAACTAAATGGGAATAAAACATAACTATTGAATAAAATAGTGTATCTTGATATCATATTTTTAATTCACTCAGCTTCTTGGCTCGACAATTTTGCAACGACAGCGTTGGTTCAGGATAGCATTGCATTTGGACAGGTAAAAGCAAGATTTAAATTGGACGACAGGTGCTTTGCTTGCAGATTCAACCTCTTAGCGAGCTGAGTGTAATTCGGAGCGACTCTTAAAAGGTAAGCGGATATAATAATTTGAAAAAGACTTAATGCTCTGGCGCTGCCCTGAGTAGTTCCGGTTCATTTTATACTCGCCGGATTGGGTTACATGAAATCTGCAATTATACGAGGGATGTGATTTTACAAAGGTCGAAATGGACCGTTTATGAATGTAAGTGGTTATTAATAATAAAAAAAAATATATTCCCATGGTAATAATTTTCCAGGTGAGAAAGTCTTGTTTCACAATAATGGGTGAAAACGGACGTATGGAACAAGTGGTTTCCTTAGGCTTGTCCATATGTATTCCGACTTATTCATTTGCAATTTTTGGAATTTCAAGCACATGTTCTTAATGTTGATTGATGCAAGGTACTAAGTTAGACAAGACTGAAGTGTCTTGGACCCACTAGATCATACACTGTTTTGGAGTTTGGTGGGGGTATAAGAAGCCTCCGAAATTGCTGTATTAAGAGAGTGATAAATGTAGAGAACCATTTCAGTGTGGTGAGGATAGACATTTGACACATGATGGCTTCATGGTAAAAAGTTTTTAATATGGTAAATAGATAAATTTTCTTACACCTTAGTTTAGTAGAAACGCCAAACTAAATTTAGGTTGTAAAAGTATGGTTACTCCTGTTCACATAATATTTGAAGATCAATATTGTTTCAGGACCACATCCTCAGTATAACGTAGTAGCTCATAGGTGTATCAACATTTTCCGTAAAATCTAAAATCAAGGCTTTCTGTATAACGTAAATCTTAACGTATAATGTAATTTGGATGCCAAACGCTACGAATTGAAATCCCGTCCATTTGGGGTTAGTAACTTTAATTATGAAAAGGGTTTATTAAATTTTACTTTAGTTTGACTTCTAATAAATCTTCGTATATTTATCAATTACAATCGCTTTATAAGCTGAACTTGTAAATTCCAATAACAAAGAACATGCCAAATCTTGTTTAATTACAATTTACAATATACAGAATGACTAATAAATATTATTCTTCTTTCATACATAATTAGTAATTGCCGTCATAGTTCGATCACTATCATGTCTAAGTTCACGAACAGAATTTTAACGTACCAGGCCGTCATATCCGTCCACGGTTGTTTGTGTACAAACGCGCGTGGTCGTGTGCTACCGGTGCGGTCCTCTCACGACGCCATTTATCTATCGCCCGCGGCACAGCAATTTGCATCCATGAGGCACGCTTGATGACTTTCACACTGCATTACAGCACTCTGTCACTGCTCGGCAAGTGGCAACGTTCAGTATAACGCCTTTAGCTCATTCACACTTAACGACGCGAGAATAATTAGTCTAAAAATTCAAATGATGTTGTTGCATTCACCACTCCTTTCGTAATTCGACCTATTTTAAAGACTGGCGGATAGGTATTAAAATCAGAAGAGCACACGTGATTTAATGTCTTCAGTTCACGATCGGAATCTTAAACTACTAGAGCATCATATCCGTCCGCAGATGTTTGCACACAGGGCGCGCTCGGCTCGTGTGCTACCGGTGCGGCCGGCTCACGACGCCATTTGTCTAGCGCCCGCGGCACTGCAATTTGCATCCATGAGGCACGCCCATTGACTTCCACACTGCATTACACCAACATTGTTCCACAAACGTTTATCGGGACGATCTTAGCGATCGGATTTTTCGTGTCGTGTCAGCCCGCAGCGATCCGTCCCGTTGACATTTGCATGTTCGTCGCTGCTTGTTTTATTGTTACTACTGGAAAAGGACTGGTTTATTACGTTCTGTATTTAAGGCATCGCGTGTCTTTGAACCTAGGATTCGTTTTGTCGTCCGATTTTACTTTGATGTTTGTTTGACTGTAACGTAAATACTGATGTACCTCCTTCTTGTAACGTACTTCAGTTGTCTAGGTTAATGATCTATTCACGGAAGCTATCATAATGGCTAGTTTAGCGTATACCTCAAACATCAAATGCTTAATAGACGTGCTGCTTGATTTAGAAATGTGTTCAAAAGCATGAAGATACAATATTAAATTTAGCAACAAAATTTGTCAATTATTTTTAATACCCTATTAAATTTCCTTGTGGATTGCGAGTATCCTCAAAAATATTTGAAGGATCTTATGTATTGTTTATAATTCTAATTACATTATACTTCAACAATTGCTGTTTCATAGTAAATAACACTGACAAATCGAGAAAATCGATGTAAACTTAAATATAAACAATGTTATCAGTTTCAATTAGCCCTTAATTAGCTTATTGTGTTTCAACATGTACGACGGTGAATATGTTTATCATCACGTAGAACAAGATCAACAGAATAACACGTCAGGCAAATTTACCAGCTGTCTGTACGCTGCCACGTTAAGCCGAAACTTGAAAACTGAACGCAATATCTCGACCTCGACTTAAACTTTGGTTGAGATTTTCTCAGCTCAAAAGTTGGCATCTTGAATTTCATATAAACAAATGGAAGTTGCAATCACCGTTTTCATATTCGAGAACTTTCTAATTGGCTCCGAGAACTGAGAACTGTTGCTTAACTTCATCTGATACTTCTTTATAATTGTGTAAATAATGTAGATTCTTATGATGATAATAAAACTTAGGTAAATACATCACCAAGCCTTGGAGCAAATTCCGAACCTTTCGGGTAATTATTAGAGATATTAATATCTACTCCCGACATAATCACATTTTCTAGTCTAAAATGAATCGTTATGATTTAAAAATTTTGAAAAATCCCTAATTTTATGTCTTTTGAAAGCGATCAAATTAGCCAAAGTCTGCAGCAACTAATACATATAAAAGTAACAAAAATTCCGAATTGACTATTTATTATACATTATTGATGAAAAAGTTATGGTTAAAATAAGGAAGAATAGAAACAAAAGGAGCGCAATGTTTCATCTCAAATCTCTTTTCTTAAAGAAAGTAGTTTGTATCTTTATAGCATTTTAATTATAAGTGCATATCTTATTAGAATGCTGAACTACGCAGATGCCGGGGGAGACTAAAATTCGCCTAGCTTGCTCAAATAAGACAGATATTGCCGACAGAAGGAAGGAGACAAATAACTGACTAACCGGTATTCAAAGGTGTATTATTTTTATCTAATTGTTGACGGGTTAGTCACTCGAAGTAAAAATGAAGAAAAAGAGTAAACATATAGTAGTAGTAAATAGTGCTATGTGCCTACCCAGTAATAAACCTGGCGTGAATTTATAGCAATAATCTTGTTTGAAAAACGATAACCTTTAAGCTGTACGCTTAAAACATTTTAGTACCCTCGACAGTCTCGTCCGCGTGATAAAATTCAATTACACACACGCGTTTCGCTATACCGCCCGCTAATCACTATGTTTAAGCGCAACAAGCGGCAAACACTTGGAGCATTATCATAAAATAGGTCTGAATCAAAGTATGCGAAGTAATCAACTCTTAATTATACGTTACGGCCATGGTTCTGCTAGGGCTTGCAAAGATCATGCAAACTTTGAAATGAGTAATACGATGACATAACACAGTCCTGCAGTTTTACACCACAAAAAAACGTAAATGTTATGTGAGGAAATAATTTACTTTTAGCTTCCACACTATTCCACGGGACTCTCAGGCGGATGCTGGATATAAATTTGAGCAAAAATATAACATTCATCATGCCTGTGTTTCCTCAAAGCGGTATACGGAGGAGTGCAGTTCGACTACGTTTCAACTCACATCAAAAGATTTTGTCTATGGACATAGGACACCTGCACAGGTGTCCATTAATACGAATTTCCAACATTATTTGAGATTTACTGATTAATATTAATTTTATGATTTATGGACATGATTACAATTTGAGAAATCAATTTCTGTTAAATGTAGCGTTTAAACAATTAGGATTTTTAATGAATGATTGTGTTACAGTGTATTGATGTGAATTATTTTTATTAAAAATTACTGCTTCAATTTATCTAATGAACTAGGTCATTCTGTAATGTTAACAATATTCTTACATAGCGGTAAGTGCGGTATTTATCTTTCATTTACAAAAGTAGAGTAGAAACATGTGAGGCTTCCATCTTAATCCTTAAGGCACTGACATTTCTGTGACGGAGGTCGGAGGTCGTGTCTGTCCTATTTGAGATTAAGTGTAAATGTCTATTACCTGTTGTAGAGAATGTATCTTTCTCATTTTTAATAATAGCTCGTGGCCGACACTGGAACATTTTACTTACAGGCACAATTTAGGCTCTTAACAATAAACTTGATATTAATTAATGACATTAATTATTAATGATATTAATGGGAAAACCAAAAAAAATTTTTTTTAATTACGAATATAGCAAGATCATGGTATTTGTTTAATCATGTTAGAAAAAAATGTTTGGTAAGGTGTAACAACTTGCATAGAAATTATAGTACAATGATTAGTCATCATTAAAATATGTAATTAGTCACAAATGTAAGATTAAATTATGACTTTGTAGCAAATTAAATTAAAATTAAAAATAATTTACAGGAAGTTTAAGTAAAATCTTAACGTGTCAACCCTAATCCCAAACTGATGTAACAGGCAAAACAGCTTTCACGCCACCAAGTAATACAAATATGCGTATATGAGCTGAATGACCTATTTGATAAAGGCGAGAATCGCATGCACGAAGCACCGAATATGATCACTTATGTTGTTCAATGTACGAGCGTATAAGACGGGCTCGTAAAACCATCACACGGCGGGGTTGAAGTGCTGAGTATAGAATAGAATCAGTAGGTAAATTTCTTACAAAACGATTTAACGCGATATAAAATGGGTGGCTTGTGACAGGTATTTTATTGTACCAGTAATTTTATTCAGTTTTTTTTTATTACTTTCTTCAACCAGTAACATGCCGAGAAACACTATGTTTTTCCATAAGCTTAGTTGTTTTGGTTGGGGAAGCTTGTAAAATTGGCCGTTACTGTTTGAAGTCAAACGGACTAGGACGAATGAAATTATATTTAATTTAATTTCGCAATTTAAGCGGCAGTGAATAAGAAATTTCAGGGGGTGAACTTGGTCAAATATAAACTATTGCAAAAACAGTTCTTTATTTCCTATAATTATCCCAACTTCAATTACTTTCTTTAATCTACCAACCAAATAACTTTCTCAATCCTCAATGGAGCAGCGTGGTAGAATTTGCCCCATATCTCACAAACTTTTGCGATTTTCCCGCGTTTAGCGACACGTAGATTAGGTTGCGTCTTAATCAATTTAATGGCAGCCTTAGCATTTTTCTTTATGGCAGAAGACTCATATCCACCAGGGGACTGATAAAAAGAGTTGATGATGGTTATAATTTTGAAAACATAAAATGAAATCTGGTTAACAAGGTATGTATATACGGATGTATGGTTACGACACAGGAGAAAACTGCTCCTCGTAAAACCATCATTTCATGGCGCAATATAACGTCCTTTAATGAGCGTAGAAGAATAATAATTTATACATTTTATACATAATGAAACCATGTATTTTTACTTATTCTATTAGCTATTTTGTGCACAAATAACAATGCAATTCACATGTATTATATTTACTCTTATCTATAAATCGCCTAAACTAATATGAAAATAGTTGGACATAACAAGAGTAATGTGGAAACAATTATAATAGCGTATATTAAAAAACATTAATAAAGAAAAAAGGAAACCTTAATCATAATTTTTAGGCATCATACTTGATAAAAGATAAAAATAAATAGAACGAGGGAGCAGGTGAAATATAGTTCGAAATAACCAATCGGGTATACTGGGACGAGTACGAGTTCGAAAGAAACGAATAGCAATGCCAATTGTATAGATACGCTCATAGCGGTAGAACCGCAATACTATGAATTTTAATGCAACCAAAGGCTTTATCACCTTTCGGCATCAGATAGGGAAAATAGGGAAAAAGTAGTGATAGCCTTTTAAGCTGTATTTATGTTCTGAGGGGAACTGCTCACAAGAACAAGATGTTGTAAACGGTCTAATGCCGCGGCTCGACATTTTTCTTCATTCTGTACTTGTAAGGTAATTTAGGCATTATCTTGGTTTGATCTGGAATGTAAGCGTCTGTACATCTGCTATATCCTTTTCTGTTTCATCTTATCTGGCTGTTAGGGAATTGGTTGCTTTACGTTACAGAAGAAACTAGATTTTAGTTGCCATTTTCGTGCAACTTTGGAATCATTTTAGTTTTTGTTTTCGCCTTTGAAAATTTGGATGTTCATATATTTAATAAATAATAACGATAAATATTGCCGGTTCATTTTGGGGTTTAGGTATGTGAATGAATTTAAATTATGATAAGTGCTTGAATATTTTATTCGTGAACAATGATACCGACTTGAAACTTTAAATTTAAGAACGATCACAATTAAGATAATACAAAAAATATTCCGCTGCCAATAAATCTTTTGAAGGAAATGGAAAAATAATTAAGGAAATAAACTCTTTATTTAATTTGTTTACAAACTCTCAAATCTTCACGGACGGACTGAGCTCCAGTTTACAAAACATTTTCATTTTTATATTTAGTCCTGGCAAGGAAAATGAAAGATGTCGAGACGTCAAATAAAACATCAGCTAATCCCAGCGGACAGCCGGTCTTGAGGAATATTATGATTTATTAAACTGAACAAACAAACAGGCTTAGGCTGAAATATAAGAAGGGTCAAAGAATGGGAAAAAGTGTGTTTCTATCACTGGATTTTCGATAAACGGCTTATTCGAACATTCGTGTTTTGTTTATAGGGCGCGACATCTATGTCATTTAAAGACTACTTTATATTCATAAAAAACTGGTCGTTAACCGTGGTTTTGTTTGTTTGAATAATTTCCGCACAATTAATCAACTTTACTTTATTTTGTTGGTAGATTTAAAAGAAGTATTACACGAAGTGTCATTTTTCTCAAACTGTAAGCTACGTTCATACCAATTGTAAACAAAGTAACTCAGGTGTCAATCCTGTAAATTCAACAGATGGGTGAACAGTTATTTATTTACAATTGTGTAGTTTTTGACTTAACGAGATATAATTATACAGGTACAGAAATAATTACTACACAATAGCATCCTAAAATAACAGCAATTTTAAACAATGATATCTTAGAAATCCATTTTACATACGAATGGGAGCTTCACGCTTATCTGAGATCAGCTGGCTGTGGATTTCAGTGGCCGCTTAACATCAGTTTGCTTAGTCATCGGATAGATACTGGATAAAGTAATCGTTTATTTTAAGACGCTATAAGAAGCTTCGAATAATGAAGAAATTAACATAAACAACGAAAAACAATTACTGTTTACATTAATGAAATACATTGTTCAATAATACTCCATAGCTTTTTCCACAACCTCCGTGTAAAATGTTTTACAAGTATTGGCTCGGGGGCAAGAATCGTTTCTTAAACGAATTTACAAAAGACGAGGAACAATTCTTCACACGGACCCCGCAATATAAATAAACTGTCATGTCCATAGTCCTAAAACACCGTCGTACAAATAAATGCGGGGCTTTCGCCTCGGGCTGCGGGAAACATACGCCTCCTTGCCCGATCCTTCAAATGCCGAGCGAAAATATTCTCGGCGCTTTTTTCTTTGTTTAAATCATGTTAAAATAGGCGAAACACGTGATACATTTTTCTTGTCAAGAAAACACGTATAATGTTGTGTAAATGTAGGTAGTAGTTGTTTTAGGAAACCGATTTATTTATGGCACTACGTTTAATATAAGAAAAGTGACCACTTAGTGTATATCGACACAATATACACAATCGACAAGTGCGAAAATTGTCTGGTAAACTCAATTTTTTATTGGACCTGATGTTATTGGACTTAACGGTTACTGATAAAGTAGAATGGAAATGTTCAAGTCAGTTCCTTTTGAGTGTAAAGATTACAATTTTTAATCATGATATTCTCTATGTCCTATAATTAGTTATATATCATCTATTATTACTTGCTACCTTCATTTTGCAATTGGGGTTAGCAATAATGTCAGTTTTACAGCTTATGCTGTCTTTGGTTTCCACATTATTCTACCCACTATTAATGCGACTATTAATGCACAGATTTACTGGTAACTTTTATAATCATGCTAAAAGATCTTAACCAATAAGCTTCAATTTTAAAGTAGCGCTAACGTGTGAATATTCTTCAGAAAGCCAAGCTAATAATGTTCGGTATATTACTCACATAAGTTACCCAAAATATTTTCTATTGAATCCTCTAGCCTGACTTTTACATAATAATAAGGCAATACATCAATTTCAATGTGTTTCAGAAATTTCGTAGGCCGATGTGAAAAGATTCAATTATCGTCTCCGTGATGATAAATTCTTAATAAAACCTTAAGAATTCGAGCCTTTAGAAATTTATATTTGTGGGAGGTTTATTATATAATGTTCGGATTTCATTAATTTTCAGCTACGTTGGAATGATACGGTCCTCAGCGAAGTATAAAATGTATTTTTTGCAGCGGCATTAAAAAAATAACGACGTAACCGTGTTTTCCGATCACTACAAATCGCTACTAAAAACGTCAAGATTTTTTGATAACCATAAAGAGATAACAAAATTGATACTACTAATAATAAACATGGGATTTTCAATTAATTCGATCGGTAACAAAAAATGTTAAAAACACAAATAAGATGACGAAAATCAACAACGAAATCTAAATGAAGATACAATAAATTCCCTAACAGATACGAAACCGAAGTGGAAAAAAATGCATACAAAAAACAATACCTTCTCATAGATGTGCCATAAAGTTCAATCAATCAATGTCCCTTAAAAATAAAAAAGGTGGGCATACACAACCCACGTAAACTTTGGGATATATAAAAAAAACTTGGGGCTGTATATTTTTTGTTCGACCACATTGGAGAATTGTTCCGAATGTCTATTAGGGAGTTTTTCTATTTTAAACTCAAATAAGATGCGAGTTCCAAATGAGATACAGCATTTTGAACCTACGACGTTTTTAATTTACTAAAACTGGAACACGCTGATTGATACTAATTCTACTCAATTTTGACAAAAAAATCTCCAAAATAAATGGAGTATGTAGCAAAAAATAACGTATTGCATAGACATGAACAAGTCTGCAAATTTTTAAGATGTCTAAATATGCGATAATCAGTTAATAGCTTAATTTAAATATGTATATTGCTCGCATTACATTAGACGATTATATTACAAAAAATATTACAATTTCTTTTAAAGCGAGTCTCAAAGACTTAATATATTTGATGATCATCATGTGTAACAGAATTCTTTTCAACGTTATTATTGTATAATTCCCATTTATTCCCCTGCGCATTCTTCGTTCCGTCTTCCATGTAAATGTCTTTGATATGCTCACATTTGATACATGCATAAGATTCCATATAAAAATTATGATTACCATCCTCTTTGACAAACCCCATATATCTAGCACTTAGTTGAGTTCCCCTCTTTGCACTCTGATCCTTGGAATGAATGAATATTTATAACGGACGGAGCGCATTTTTATCGTTTTCCCGTGGATGTTTTGCCGAACTGCTACACTGTGAACGAATAAATAATATGCGATGAATTATTTTAAAGCGCTTGTTATCGTTAGTTACGTAACTTACATGTCCAATAGCTACATGTTCAATAGCATACAAAAAGTGTTCTAATGATAATAGATTCCTTGACGCAGTTTTGACGCGATTCTGGATCACGAATATTCTGTAAACTTATGAGACGAGTGATGTGTTTAGTATTCTGTATAATTTGTTCTTGCTTGGTAAAGTCTCTTTACAATTATATACGATCGCACCTGTGCTTCAGAGAATAAATAAAATAAATTGATCCACCTGGTGCAATGTTATTTTTGGATACCAATAATTAAATACTGTCAGGAAATTTCAGAGACGACTGCAAATCTTCCTACTTACGATGTCTGCCTATATATATTACATACATGTACCAATCCTCACGGGTACGACGTTACTTGGTAGGAAAAACTGGTATTGCCCCCAATTGAAATAAAATATATTGAAAATATTAGAATAAAAAGCATAACGCTTTTACCGAAAACTTAAAGATACACATTATAAAATATTGTACAATGATATTTCGCTTTTTGTGACAAACCCACTTATGATTGTAATGTACACTATGCCAGGCGAACCTCTCAGCGACAGTGGAGCGAGTCCTCTATTACCATTTTATACCTGTCGTGAAGTCGGAATTTGAAGAGCGATTCTCTCGTTCAGAAATAAAAAGCGAACCATACGCGAGTTTCATTAGAGGAGTAAATTAGAATTCGGGTGTGGACGTCGCTTTCCAAACCTGGTCGCAACAGTATCCGACTGCATTTTGTTTATTATACTTGCAGATAGCGAAATTCCAGCCACAGTCAAAGGGTGGTTTTGAATTCAAATCGTTACGAGTTCTTATATCTTCTTTGGATTCATTGTCGTGTTATAAGTCGATTTAATTCTAACCAAGCTTGCTTTCAGGTTTCGAATAAACTATGAAATGGGGGAGCGTTTGGCAACCGCAATAATTAGGATGATATTATTTTATAATTCTAACATAATACCTTTAGCGCAAACATCAGTCTTATATCGCTGAAGAGGTTATTCAAATTCAAATTCAAATGTCATTTATTCAAAATTGGTTCAATAGAACACTTTTTGTACGTCAAAATGAAACTACCAGTTAATCATTGAAAATCCGAACAACTTATGATAAGAACATTTCAATTTAATGACTATATGCAATTTACTTTATATGTAAGTGCCTATACGTGTAAATACTAATCTAAGAAACGTTAAACATTGTAATTTTTTTTTTATATTTATGCGTCAATTAATCCGGTCCGCTCGCTCGTAAAATTTTAAGTGGTCGACTATTGAGTGATCCATTAAAATTTTCATGCCTATTTAGTACCGTGCTTTACAACTTTCTTGATTAATTAACGGCAGTGCAGATTTTTACCGAGTGGCTGTTCAACTTTGATGACTTAACTTTTTACATTTAAAGCTCGATTTTTTATTGGAAAATGTTTATGGCCGTTATGAATATACTTTTGAGGGAATTTGTGAAGAGATTTACGGAAAGGGTACAGATCGATTTAATTAATTTAAATCGAGTCATTGCCTAATAGCTAGATTGTCTATTAGCTTGCTTGCTTGTCAGTTGATACGAAAATAATTTAGTTTCTTCTAATGAAATGAAATTTAATTTGTTCCATACAAAAATTGAATTGAATTGATATCAAATACATTGCACTCCATAAAGCTTTGTCCTGTTTTTGGTAGGTACTGAATTCGTTTGACTCAACTCGGTCCCATCTTAGGTCAACATCATTAATGACGTATTCACCATTTTAAAAGTTCTGTGATCCTCCGAAGTAATGATAATCTGGTGCAACATGGGAGGGGGCAGTATAAGCGACAACCATTTATATACGTATATATGACATCATAGATGCTTTAATGTGTACATATTGCAATGGTATAAGGACCGACTATATACATGGAAGAAACACACATATTAATAGATGAAAGAAAGTGGTTTCTGCTCATTCATATTATCGTCAGCTGATCCCCATTTAGCACCAGTGATAATTCATTTACAAAGATAGATTGCATGAGCTTTGTTGAATGAGGCATTTAATTCAATCTATCCGAAACCAAAGTATCGATTTGGGTCCCGCGTCAGTAATTCAATTATTTTTTTGTATGAGACCTTTTCGTAATTTGCCTTTTCATAATATGATTAAATTAAAACGAATTGAAGATTTCACATTTATACATAAGATAAAATTGGTTTCTTGTCTATTCGATATAACAAAAATGTTATTGTAGGTATATAAGTACATATATTACAATTCCTTTAATTAATTTTCGCTTATTCATTTTACTGACGGTAATTTAAAAATCGGTATTTTATGACATCAATTTTGCCTACAAAATTTAAGTGCAGAATATTAATATAAGCAGCTAACTAGTTATTATTTACGTGTTACTGCTAAATGGATTCATATCTTTTCCTTTATATCTGCGATAAGAATTAGTATTTCAAAATTATAAACTTTGTTTATAAACATTAGGTAAGTTTGCAAGCGAAACCTTTACATACGTGTCTAAAATATTCTGGATAGTTGATTGCTTGGAATGTTTTCCAAAACCTTTCAAAGTCGCATCGGCCCCTAGTAATGTCTAGACGTTTAGTATAAAATAATCTCAAAACGACGGTGCTTTACTTATCGCGTAAGTTTAAAATAAGTAAGAGAAAGTAACGATAGTGCATACATCGTTTTAGACAAATTCTGTCAAAGTAGTGTTCATACGATGATCGATTGTGTTAATAAAGAAACGTTTACGAAGCTTACACGACCGTCTGGAGGCAACACGGAATATCGATGAGAACAAAACGATAAAAATATTAAAGAGCTCGATGAGTCAATCTTTATTTAAACTTGAGATTATTAAACGTCAGCTACTCTATTAAAAGAGGTGCTCAGTTGAATAAATTAAAATAAACAGGTGAGAAGGTTTCAAAAGAAAAAAAAGCAAGCGACGAATAGAATAGCGATTTTTTGAAACTTGTAATTGCTCACTCTATTATTCATTAATTTTTTACTTGTTTGTTTAAGTCTAAAATTAGTTGTTTCTTGTTTATTTATGTGTCATAGCGCTTCCAGAATACGTCAGAAGAAATGTCGCTCCACATATGACAGATATGCGGTAATATAGACTTTTTATGAATAAAGAAGAATACGCTGGATTCGATTAAGGCAGGAACGCATTGGTAACCTCTCTGATGTTGCAGATGTAAATTGGTGGGTACCATTTACCGTCAGGTGGGCCGCCCGCCTGTTTGCTCTGCCTTTTTAACATAAGAAAATTAAATTACAGTACTCATCATAAAACTGTACCAATCATACCAGTAAATGTGAAAGAATAAATCAAGAGAGTATGCGTACATACAAAAATCGTTTCACAAATTAATGGGCAGTCTAAACACCGAGAACATTCTACGTTACCGCCTTAACAGAAACGTATTCCCAGAACTACAATTCTTTTATCCACGAAAGCTTAACGAGCGAATGCGCTGTAACTCGGATCGGATGGCTATTATTAATTACAACTTCGCCGTCCTCATACGAACGTTCACATAATAGTCTCTTTAATCAAACTTTGCCCATTTTATCTCGGTGGACCCTAAACCAGTTGCGCTACTTCGAGTAATTAAGCGAGTGAGAAGCGGAATGCATTATTATTTTTCTTTTATATTCTGAGCAGGATATATACTACATATTTTTTTTATTACGCATGTATATAAAGTTTAGAGATATTTGGTATTCTATACTCTTTACTTGCCCCGTAAGGATCTTAAGTGACGCTATAATAATAATTTTATTACGTAATTGTAATATTGCTTCAAGATACTCAAAGAGAATCTTTATTCTTCAACTACGGTTAGTCTATTGCCTTTAGCCTTAACTAGCACACATCTAAATTTTACCATAGACGCATAAAAATTTGATTAAGAAAATCCATTATATTTACTGGGACACAAACTGGACTGGGACACAAACTAAAGAAGTAATCTTATTGGGAGATTAGTCATACAGTATAGTAGCAGTGCGACAAACAGTGTCAAATTGGACGCAATTTCTGATCGGATAATTACACGCAAGCTATAATCACTCGCTCGCTGAGTCACTCGTGATATAAATAAAGTCTAAATCTTATACTAGGCGTAGCGCTTATAATTTCGTTATCGGCTCATCTCGTTCGGGCGCCGACATAACTTTTTGTACTCCCCTTTGTCCTATCTCACGCAGATCATTCTTTTATTTTATACGTGTTGCCACATCCCATTTAGGATTCATGTACACTGGATTTATTTCTACTACGATTTATTGTCGCAAAACTTTGTGTCGGACAGAGAACACAATTTTACGACTTTCACTATTTTGAGCATAGTAGATCTGACCATAAGATTTATTTATATAAAACATTGGATAATATACTATCTACAGGACTAATTACCACCTACTTGAAATTATGACTACTACTGAGGTTTGTCATGTACCTATTTTAAAATGACCTACTATTTTTTGTAATTATCACTAGGTTTTCCCATTGAACAATACAATATGTACTTATTTTACCACCCTCATATTGCACACTATCATATTGTAACTATATGAAGATGGACATATTTAATAAGTGACATTATTGTTAATAGTTTACGTACCCAACATTACATATTATATTATATAATCCCTAAGTCGCAGTGTCAATTCTCATAGTAGTAAGTGTACAAAAACCCTAAGGTATCAGTGAGCCTGTGATTTTTTAAGCGATTAATAATAGTTTTAACGTTTCGCTGCTTAGTACTTTTTGTTTGACCTTCGCGACCTTGTAACAAGATGTAATTAAGATAATTTGTGTATTAGGATTTTTTATTGATTTATTATCGTTTGATGTTTGTTGTGTTTGATTTAAATCATTATACAAAATACGTTCAATAATTACCGCCAAAGACCAAACTCAAATCGTACATAAAAGGGAAAAAGAATTCTGTGTGTATAACAGACCTAAATTTTTTATGGAGGAACAATACATTTTTCATGTCTATTTTAGTTTTAGTCGAAATTTAGTAATACGTAAAGTACTAGAATTTGCACTAAAAGCTTATCCTTAGGGGAAGCAATCTTATGAAAATATTAATTATTATATTGTTCCAGATATACATAGTAGTATTGATATTGTATGTGTTCATGCGTGTGCTTAACTTTTACTTTACGTCGCCTGTGTCCAGTCATTACGTTAAAAATGTCTCATAAAATTCTTGTTTAGTGGTGATAAGTATATATCTACATAAGTCTAAAAATGTATTAATTGAATGAAGCTTATGCAGCAGAAGCTTATATAGGAGATTTACAGGTGGGTATTTTCTATAAAAAATATGATGATGGGCCTATTGATTCAATGGTTAGTGAATCTAATCGATGTTGCGTAAAATGGGTTCGATTCCCACCCTGAACGAATATTTATATTATGCCTATGATTACTTTTTCGGAGTCTGAGTTCAAAAAATACAGTTATATGAATATTGATGTATTTAGAACTTTACGCATGTATGTTTATCAGCTGTCTAAATTACTATACATACCACATACATACAAAGCTATGTGATATGAATAAATGAAGATTGTATTGGGAACAACGGTATCCCATATATCATAAGATCAACAAATGGTTGTTCCCATTCAAAATGATTCCCAATTCCCGAATACAGTTAAATAACGGAAAACTAATAAAGCATAAATCTAATCTCGTGTCCGATATTGTGGAGCCTTCCGAGGAGTATTCCGGACTCCGCAACTTAACGAAGGTAAAAATCTCTCGAGGGATATCACCGAACTGACAGGACCCTAATAATATATGTGGACTGATTTTTTTAATATTCCATAATAAATATTTTTTTATCTATACACATGATCAAATACGCACCGGATTTATACATGTGTAGTTTTCAGAATAGCTAAATAATTTCGGATCTACCCGAGGTCACTCAGAACAGCTGTCACTGATCAGATCCAGGTCTCAACGATGACCTTGATAATTATTTTAATAATAATAGAAAAGTAATTGATATGCTTTATCATCCACAAAAGTTCATAGTCCGGTGACGACCTGATGTCTTCACGTCGAACAGAGCCACACCAAGCTTCGTTAGTCATTCGATGGAGGAATTTTATTAATAGAGTTTTTTGTACTTGGTTTTATATATGGAATCTATTAGTAGCCGGAATACTTTTTTAATCCATCAATCCTTTCAAAAGGAAACTAAATTTGTCAGCGATTTTATAAACAATGATTAGTCAAGTGAAAAATTCTAGTTAGTCGCACAGTAAATTGAAATTTCAACTGAATCACATTTAAATATGGATGTTATTCTCCTAAAATATAAATTATTCAAATAGGTAAGCATGTACGTATGTATAACCGTGATATTGTTAACGCCTCACGTCTCGCTTGTGGATGTAGGTGATGTATTGATGCATCAGTCAGTGTCAGTAACCAAATCTGTGGGCTTGGAGGTCGTAGTAGTGAGCAGGGTCTGAAAATTAACTTTTATGGTGATGATGTCAAATCCAAAACAGGAAGTAAATAGAATCTGACATTTTACAAATAGAGAATTTTATAGTTTCAGAAATTTTGTTTTTTTTTTAATCCATTTCATTCGTAAGCACATACAAACATGCAATCAGTTTCATTCGAAACATTTACGACATTATTTGATATCTATGGATTCCACAAGTAACAAAGATACGAAGTACATATGTATGTAAATGTATTCATGCGAAGATATCGAACGAAATATAAAATCAATAAATACAGATAGTAAGAGTGTTATTTATTTGTAAATAATGATGAAAATGTTACATGTAATGAAGAGTGTGAAGCAATCAACACATTTGTAAACACAAGTAGTAACTTTAAAGTAGCGGACAAAATGTGTTTCCATAAAGCTGTTACTCTTGTATGATACACAGAGTTTAATTGGACGCATTTGCACTGATGGCTTTCACCAGATAATGTCAGCTTTGACGCGTACAGATAAGGCACGTTCGGCTAAAAGGGTGCTAAAAACAACACGACTACAGCCGCAAATTCAATTAAAGGACCCGCTTGTAATAATATAGAGAGAGATGTTGATGCAGTGTGAGAGAAATTTGTTTACGGATTCTGAGACCATCTCGTGAACTTGTTTGTAGATAGACACTTGGACGGATTTAAAGCTAGAGAACTGAATGAAATAATGATAAAGGTAAAAGCAATAAGAGGTCAAACATTGTTAATAAGCACCATCAAAAGCAATGGTTCATAAAGTAGAAAAAGTGGAGCTAAATTTAGCATCTATTAAAAAGCGGTTTCTTTTAACACCTACTTATCACCTTCATTTTTTGGTTCGAACTGGAAACTAGGGAGAAAAAGTTGAAACACGTGTAACCCAAGTGCTGTTATTGCGTGCCCTGTCATCCATTAAATTTAAAGTATCCGTTCTCAACCGTTCACACTAATGAATGAATATTTACTTAGCCGTATTTAGTTATTAGAAACATGAGTACTGTTAACAAATATGCAATGTCTGATCTTTTTCTCTTTTGCATTAACAAATACTGTAAGAAAAATGTTATAAAAATAATTAACAAATAATCAAAAGAGAGATAAGTGACAGGGTGTTGAATTTTAATACTCTGTGTGGTTAAATTCGTAATGTTAAATAAAATGATTAATATTAAGATATTATTAACTTGTCAAATGAATCAATGCTGAGTTATAATTATATATGTATAAGGCATTAAATTATTTAATTAATTGTGATGACTCTCAGAAAAGTTTCCTAATCTAGTCAAAGGGAAATGATATCAAATTTAACTTTATGTTTTGTTTTCATACATAAGTCATTTTATCTACTGCTTCATCTCGAGCGGGTAAAATATAAACTGTAGTAAAGTATCCAAAATAATCAGATCTTTAGTCTAGGGACTAGAAATAACTTCAAAAATAAGCAACTATAAAAATATTTTGCTTCAAAAAGAACAATCTTTTTATAATAAACGGTTATGTCTTTAGCGTTTTATACGTAGGGCTAAGAGTTTGAATTTACACCCGATGTATGCCAAGAGGCTCAATGTCTATTTTATGATAGACCGTAAACGTAACTGGTGAAATCTGGGAGTGTACTACACTCCTCTGCCTACCTCTTAGAGGATTAAAGGCACTATGTTAGGCTAAGTCTTTGTCGTCCATTACGAGTAGGAAGGAATCGAAACCCTAAATAAATTTACTTCTCGCTTAACATATTATTACTCGACGATGATAAAACAACTACCTTACTACCCGGTAACAAAATACTCACGTCACGAGGGAACCATTTAAACTGATGGCCGTTATTACAAACTTTGGAATACAAATCTATTAATATTCGTTTCAATGTTATTTAACAGTTTATGATCATTATTTTAGGAAAGCGAAACACGAGCTTAAGTTACTGTACCGATTAATGAATCGTTAATTTTAATTTATTTCGCACATTCACACACAATCAATGTGACGTTCTCATTCGTGGTGTGTAGTTTGAATTCAATTGGGTCTGTCGGGCTTTTGAATATTGCTTAATTGTTAAATTTCTAATTGATTTATCGAATTGTTTTTACTGGTTCATCAATAGCGTGCACGAATATTTATTGTAAATAATACTTGTTACAAAAAAAATAAGGAAGATTTTATATATTTTCATCAAGTCACTCGGTCTTGGTTCTTTCCATTTCAAGGCATGTCTTGTTAATAATTCAAAGCTAAT
>DWEE01000014.1:0-27883 GCA_018245755.1 Parelbella macleannani | reverse complement strand
ATATTTGATCTGTAGATTCATGAATCATGATTCTAATAGCGATGAAGTTTCTTTTACAAGTTTTTTACAAACTCATTATGAAAAGCATGACAGAGTTATTTACAAACGGATGCTAAATATTGCGTAATATTATTAGAAAAATTAAGCATAATCCAATATCCGCTATTAATTTGCGTTTCTACTAAAATCCAAATATTTAATCAGTGTTGACTGATATGAGAGTTAAGATTAATTATTAATTAAAGTGCATTCGTTAAATTTTATTTTTCGTAAATATTTATTTTGGTAACACATCAGTACATAGACATGACATGTATATTGGTAGAGATCAACAATTTTTTGGCAGCAACGAGAAAAGAAAATGGAAAATGGATATTCATTGTTCCATTGTTTTGGATCCTTGGCCGCATCCAAGGCGAAACTGTTGCCCAACGGAACAGCCCAAACAGAATAATCTGTTGTCAGAGCGGGGTGAACGCACTGATAGCATTATCAAGTTTATTAACACGCGCCTTTGAACGTGAGCTTTCCTAGTTTTCTCGTCTCACAGCCATCTATCTATTAAACAGTGGGTAGACAAGTGTGCGTTAAATTTTATACGTAGATATGCACTCGCTGTTAGAACGGTTATATATTAGGCATGTTTAGTTGTTTGACGATATTGCATAAGAATATTATCACTCACAACATAACAGATTTTTTTGTTGTTTAAATCCTTTAGCAGCATCGTCTTTCTCTCTTACTTGTAAATTATCATTCTCGTTCTCTACATGAATGTATATTACATCAGGTATCTATGTTTAAAAAATAGCAGCAATGCTAAGATGAATATCATTAGAAGGCCTTTGTAAAACAAACTTGTGTTCTAATATGTTCATCGCGTTGGCCTTAACACTTTTAAACTCGTTTATTGTATTTGTTTCACCTTGTTAACAATGTCGTAATAGAATTATGGTAGTAATAAATCTCTCACTTGATCTCCCGTTTGAGGTCATCGTAGTCTCTCTGCGAGTCGAGCCTCGCTTCGAGCCTCGCGATGTGCTGCTTCTTCTCGTCCAGCCGCTCCTCCAGCCGTTGGAGCTGCTGCGCGTGCGCCTCCTGCAGCGCCGATAGCGACGCCTGCAACCGTCTCACGTCGTCCACCAGCTGGGCGATCTGGAAATGAAGAGATATGGTAAGTTTCGGCCAAACTTTAAATAAATTTTCCTTGCGTTTTCATGACATTGCTTAAATGCTACTTGTAAGTCTATGGCTTTATAATGGATTATTTCCATTCCACATTTTCATAGACTCCGCTACGCAATCGGTCGGAGGCTTTAAGGGCGAAATGCGACCTCACAGACTAACCTCCAAGCCTTTGTGATTTATATTTTTAGAGATAGTTAATTTATAGTAGCTTTTGAATAGACATATTTTGTTACTTTTAGTTACTTTATAAATAATACCGTACAAGATTCACAACACCCTGAAGGCCCCACCTTAATACCTTTTCGACAGATGTCACAGATATATCGCTGTCGCTGTTCAAACACGGAGCGATATCGCGAACATATCGCACTCTGATTAGTCAAATAACGCAGAGCAAACTTATCGTCATTATCATTGTTTTTCGTGTTCTGACGCATTCGTGAATAACGCCACTTCATTGTTATATTTTATACATTTTTTATAGCCGAGACTTTCCGTGATTTTGTTGTATGTAAATATTAAATCGTTATAATCAGTCATATACTCGTACTTGGCTTTAATCTAAATTGCGTTTTATTTCGAACCATATAAGTATCATGTTGTAAAATACTAAGAGACAGATAATTAATTTGATCTTATAATTTTTTATTATCTATATTTTATTACACTTATAATATAATAATTACACCATATAAATATAATTGATTGTATAATAAAGTCTCTTTAGTTAATAACCGCTGAAACGTAAGCCGCGTGGTTTTTATTTGTTGGCGAAGCTTC
The DNA here is from genome assembly GCA_018245755.1 of Parelbella macleannani. NCBI lineage: Eukaryota > Metazoa > Arthropoda > Insecta > Lepidoptera > Hesperiidae > Parelbella > Parelbella macleannani. Next base: position 25,915 of record DWEE01000014.1, on the reverse strand, counting down.
TAGAGGCCTGGGGTTTGATCATTGAGGTGAGTTTTTCTTGCACGAGCATCATTTATCCAGCGATTAATACAGGATTTCTGATTGTTATTGCATTAGTAATTATATCGTCACGCCAAATCCCTTACAGTATCTTTTTCAATCGTTAGTAAATATAAAAGATTCGTGTAATCCTCAATTTATTGGCTTGTAAGTAACACGTTGGCGAAGACAATAGCCGATTATATCGAGATGGTCCCCGATAGCCCCGGATCTTCCGCCTTGTTACGTTGCAATAGCAATCAGATTCACGTGCAATTGTTCATGTATGTCCTCCAAACTACGGTGTATATGCGCGAAAGCGTGCATGCGAAAATGAACCCTATTGATTTGTTAGTTAAGAACTGAAAACGTTTAGGGGCGCGATTGTTAGAACAATTACTTGAACGATGAGAGGTTAGGCTTGATATACATCGTAAGCGATATTTTTAAATTTCTGAAGATATAATAAGTGTTATAATAGTTTTTTTGATCACATTATTACCTCATAACCTCTGGAATTGGATTATAGGATAGATAGATTATAGAATCTGAAGTAGGTGTGACAAAGTCAGTTTCGTTAAGGGATCTTGTAAACAGGTTGTATTAATCACGAAATGTATTTTATACGTATAGCTTTGTGTAGTCACAGACATTAGCTATAATCGCATCTCGCAACGTGTTATTTGCCGACCTTCGGAAGATATCAATTGTTGCCACCAGGTGTCGCTCGCTAGCCCGTGAAGATGCATATCGCCAGATGGATGCAACGGAAACCACGGCTCGCCATTAAACCTTGGATATTTATAATCAGTGACGTAGAACTCCGCGTAGTGCAGTGGTGTTGACGAATTTAAACAATATCGGAGGCTAGACAATTCTAAAGCTCGTCAAACCTTTTATCGTTCCAACGTTAGACACGGGTCTTCTCATAGAATGAGAAGGATCATAGCTTGGATTAAGTTCTTTCTTGAACCCTTTATGTCACCGAGACCTATAATAACTAAGTAGGTATAGGTTAGCTCATATTGGGTTCTACACGCATCAAAGGGTAGATTTAGTCCAAAAGTATATATCACATCAGATATTCTACGCGTTCTTCAAACGGACTATTTAATTTTTGAAGAATATTATATTTGTAAAAGATTTATGTTGTTGATTCGATTAGTGTTGTCTATTGCGACAGACAGAAACTTTTTAAAATTGTCGAGTATTTCTTTAGAAAGTATCCAAAAATATGTAGAATACTGTGAAGTTTACTTTTCACTCCTTATAAAAGCATATTGGCAGTAAAAAGCAGTAAATTTTGCAGAGCCTTTCAAGGTGTGTGAGCAATTAAATCAAACCAAAATTTTTCTTATCACAACTTTTTTGCCAGCTGTACAAATGTTATTGTTGGTAATGGTGTTGAAAAAGTGGATAACGGTGAAGATTCCAGGGAATCAATAGGGAGCCTGGCTGGTGGCCAAGACGCTAAGGAATGCGTGGAACACCAGGATCTCGCGAATGTTACACGGCACGATGGAGGCGATTTAAAAGTAAAATTACATGCAGTAATCGTGCCAATTACTTTTGTAAACTGGCACTGATGGAGAGGCTATGGATATAATCGTAGCAGCCAACTAATTGGAGAATATTCAGCGGTTTATGTTGGGCTAGTTAGTTGTAACATTGTAGAGACAATTGAGAAAATATTAGTTCCCTACATACTTAAGCACATGACGTCATAAGAAAATGGTGAGGTCAACAAATGAAATAAAAATTTCCTTGGTTATTTTCAACAGTTGATTATCATTATCTTGCCACAGGTATTCCTTCAGCTTTATCAATGCCTAATAGGACGCCTCTTCGGATGCCTAAATAGAGTGACGCAGGAAAGAATAATATAATGATTGGGTAGATATTACCTAGTGGTCATTGGGTTAGCACTGTTCCTTGATCTGGAGTTTGATTTGGTGGAGTTGCCACGCCGTACCCAAAATCCAATCAGAAATTTTAGGATCCAACTTTTGTTCAATACTTTAGTGAATCCTCTACAGTTTACTAACTACATCCTACTAGATATGGTTCTTAAGGGAAGTTCCTTTTTGTTTTAGGTTTTGGGTATTTCTGTGGTTTTAGGTTTCACGTTGTTCTCACATTTTGCGTGATTCTCGAAAAATCGTTATGTTTTTATGTACATCAAGCATGGAGGTGAATATTTTGTTTTGTTTTTTTGTTAAAATGACGGAAGTCAACTTTTTTGGGTCATGTATTCATTCGGTTTCAAGGTTTCCGATAGATGATTGCCATCTAATGGTAGCCTACTAACGCAGTTGGGGTTCGATTCCAATGACAATGTTACAGCACGATTGTCATCTGACCTTCAAAAGCAACTTAAACGTAAAGAATTGTCTCTTACACGGGACGATATACCGTCGGTTTTGGCTCGACTCGACTTTGGCTCGAATTTCTTTGCTTCATTAAAATAATTATAATGGGTTTTGTGATAGACAAGATAATCAGTACTCAAAACATTATACACTTTATTATGTCAGCAATAAAGTACATATGGTGTTTAAACACCGCTGAGGGGTAGTCATTATGCGAATGACATAAGGTTGAATATAGTCGCGATTCGGCTGTCACCTTGACATCTATATCTTTAGTACATATCGCGACAAATGCTATAGTAAATATTGTTTAGCAAAAGCCTTGGGCGTCTGACATAATGCAGCGAGGAGTGTATTCGTAAATCGCTTTTTTTTTAAATTAATAACACTCTGAGAAACGTTACGAAAGCAGACAAAATATTTAATTCTTACTTTGTTTTAATTATCAATTTTATTGCCGCCTATCTAGAATTTATTAGGTCTCGTTTGAATTCAACAGATAAGGAGGTGCAGATTATATTATATTTGAAGCTTACGATATTAGAGTGTAACTATGTAGTTTTTTATGGTTGATCACGTGGTAGAAACTTATATGGAACGAGATTAAAATGAAAATAGAAAAACACGATAAAACATACTCGGGTATATTATACTCGTAAAACGGATTTCCAATGTGTCTTTGACTGTAAAACACATTTTCGATGTGTCATCAATAACAAAGACATTTTCAATGTTTTATTAATATGCAAATATTAATAATATGCACTGCAGACTGGACTTATAAAAAAAGAGAGCCGAGGCATGAAATGGTTTAAACATGGATATAATATGTATAGCACGCCCAAAGTACTAACCTATTTCTTTACCTTCCATTGAGAAAATATATTGTAGATTTCTGTCGGACCAAAATTAGTGACTTGATTCATTGATATTTTTAAACATATTGAATAGGAATCGTAGCGTTTGACCGTTCTGTTATAGCTTTATTTTTAGGCTTTCAGTCTTCTACTCGGGCAGTGTGGTGTTCGAAGTTTATTTTAAAATAAGGAAAGACTTTATATTTGCCTCACTCGACACAAACGGCTACCAAATGCCTACAATACATGCACAGGCACATGTTTTGGTCCGCGCTATCAGAACAACAGTAACACTTTTCAAGTTAAATGGACGGCGACGAAGGATGCTGCAACAAAAGCGGGGACAATAAAGGCGTATACATATCCCATTCAAATAGTACACGACATAAAAAGTATTAGGCGAAACGAATCTCCGGGCGAAGCCGCGGGCAATTATTGTCTTAATTCGGCCCTGCACTGACCGCTATTACGCGCTTGGTCCAATGAGAAGCAGTCAGCGTCAATAAGAACAAGAAAGAACATACATTATATAGATAGTATGTGTTTTGTGATAATAATTATGATTCTATTAAAATTATTTAAATTTAAGTAGACCTAGCAAATGGTAAATATATCAAACTGAACGTTAAATTTAGACATCTGTCAATGTCAACGTATTTGTATTTTTATTTGCTAATCCATTAATGTTTGATTATGCGATGAGCTGTCTAAAAACATAACGAGTGATTTGTTAAAGCTTTGCCTCAACCGTATGTAATGACTTAAAAGAGAATTAAGTGTCTTTTTTTCTAACTAATGTTGTTCCGCGACACGATTTTGGTGCGGTTAGCGGGAGCTAATGAGGAACCTTGAGTAGGTCCGAAACTAGTCCAGATTTACCAAAAATATAAATGAGAAAAACCGTTATATAATTTAATTTGGTATGTATATATTTATTAATGAATTATTTAATAGTAAAATTGATGTCGTCGTGCTGTTAAGCTTGAAATTTCGTAGACTCTTGCGTCCTCCCGCTGCCTCTTGTAACTTACCTAGGAAGGGCCGTTCCTTCTGAAGGGTTAAAGGGCAGGCCGGACAATTACCTACAATCATTACTGAGGACAATTATGTTGCGAGCGTCACACTCGCAGGTTTTTATTGAAGGCTCGGGGTTAGTTTAATTGTGGGTCCATCGGCTGTCGGCACGCGCCCCGGACCGTGGATGTGATGTTTTTGGGTTTTAAAAACCATTTTGCGGGGGTTTCGGGAATCAACATTATTATGTCGGGAACTGTGTACTTAATAACGACTGAAAGAAATGGATTATACATTTATAATTGAAAATTTTGTTTTTTTTTATACTATCCATTATCATAAATATAAAGTGAATCTTTGCATTGACATACATGCAGGAAAAATATACATTCTATACAAAGAGTGGCCATGAATTTTTTTTTCCGTGATGTAAGTAAAAAACAATCCCCCTTCAGTTAATTTTAACGGATGAATATAGGTACTATGGAATAATTGTTATATAAGCGGTTAATTAAACGTATCCCTGACGTTAGTTGTAGCCTTTCGAATTCTATGTGTTATGTCTATAGAACCCTTCAAACGAGAAAGATGCCAATAACAATCCGACTACTACATATCTAAAACAGACCATCAATCGAATCAATGCTACCTTTACTTCTATAGTTTAAGTTTTTCCAAAATCAACTTAAGGATAGGGGCTTGAGGATTCAAAGTAAGATAAATTTTTCGCTCGTTGTTTTAAGTTATTTGATTGAAGGTATAAATAGGTTTTCCTATGACCTATAAAGATGTTTCCAGAACACGTAAGTATCAAGTGAACTGCGAGGTATCTCTAAAGCACGATAAAGCACCGGAGACGTGTCTCGGATTTACGACCACCGCGACACATTATCTGGTGAAGAATGGCGGAAGGAAGAATTTTACTATTTATTTGTAACACAACGGGTGCGTCACAGATACTTAAATATATATCTATTTCATTTGTGCTAAATGCTTACCAATTTCTTCACCATCACCAAAGGTAAATGCCATTAAAGGAGACAAGGAAAAAGTCCGTCTATTACACATAAACAATAAAAGGTAAATGAATAAAATATATAATGTACATATATAAGGTGCAGCAGTATGTAGGTATAATTGTATAATTGAATCGTATTGCGTTTTGGGTCGAATGGCGATAACGATGAAAAATTTGGTTTTGCCAATGTTATTTATGAAAACTCTGATAACTTTGAAAGTTACTTACTATTGAAATCAAAACATATGGTATTGAATTTTGGAATCAAATGATCGTAAAACTTTTCCGCTTATTTAGAAGAACGGCGAAAATTTTAAACACACCGAATATGGAGCTTGTTTTTCATTTTCTTTCATCAAGATAACACGTAAAAGTATTCGGAAACAATTGCGTCTTTTTTATTTTGTGATAATAAATAATATTGGCTTGTCTCAGTACGCTTGCAATTTCATAAGGTCGGAAACTCCCGAATGGTTAAGATCGTAGCAATAACGTTTGCGTGAGAAGCAATCAGCAGTCGACAAGGAAAACAACAAGTGCTGAAGATTTTCTCATTAAAACCAGCCATTCCCACCGTGCAGCATCAGTTGACCGATCTTCATTGAGTGCAGATTAAACCGGGTAGCAATACTTTTCTTGCGTCAACATTCCTGTTTCATTTTGGTTGGATATGTTAAATTAGGATGACATTTCATACACAACATATTCGGTTTTAGGATTGGTTGGAATTGGCAAAGTTGAACCATGAATAAGTTTGTAAAAAACAAGACATGAAAAAATATGTATCATTGCATGATTAGATGAATCTCACGATCTATGATTAAATAGTTGAAAATAAAAACAGTATTGATATTGCAATTTAATGCCTACAAATACTCAGTAAATAAAATGTATTCAGCACTTTTCAGGATATGGAAATCTAACAATAACAGACTTTCCATATTGTATCTTGCAACCCCAAAAACGAAGACATGAAAAACACAGGGAAATGAGAAAGCATGTCAATAGCCATAGACAGAGATTCAATAAAGAAACAAAACTGAACCAATTCGGACCCTGACATCCATCGTCATAAATTTGTACAGAGCTCAATCACAAAAGAAGTGATGAAAGACAAGTGGGCGAATAAAAAACGCATAATACGCCATTTTGCCGTCACAAAGTGGAATCCATGTCGGCGATCTGTCAAACTGGTCAAACATGAGCGAATTGGCGGGCAAGCGTTATTAGCCGACGAAATTTAAGCGTTAGCACCGACTGGGAGAATTCGCCGCGACAAAATACGACCGAATTCGACCGTCGAAATCTGCCGAGTACCAACTGTTAAAAACAAAAAGACGCCGGATAGCTTCTACGGACGGAGAGTTCCCCGTTTCTTTTTTCGACATCTAGCGTAGCCACTGTATAGTTCGAAGCGAGTTTCATTTCGGGGTAAAATGATAAATGACGGGAATGATTGAACGGCCGGACACGAGTTTCGAATCTCGAAAAAGAGATTTCAGTTGTCCGTTTTACATTTCATTCGAATTATGACGGGCCGTCAGGTGTCGACACATCTATGGGAATTAAATTGCGAAATTTATCGGCCATTTAGCGGATTGTCACGACTACGGTGACAATTCATAAATATTCACGGCAATTGTCTGCGGTGCTTTTATAAAATAAACATGTTGATTGACAACAAGCGTCACGAGCATCAATCAGGCGGGCGTGATCGGAATGCGAGCGTGCATGATAAAAATTATCCAACAGAATCGTCAGATCGCACTCTGGGTTGCACTGCGACTGAATAGAGCGCAAAATTCTATGCCGATTTCTTTTGACATTTGCAAATATGGCGTCATATTTGACGTTGACGGCGAAATTGGCGGGAGGCTTGTCTATGCACTTTGATGTTCGCGCGCTCGGATTTCGTGTTCGAAAAACATTGACAAGAACCTTTAGTAGCTCCGTTGATTAGTTTTCAGCGCTGACAGTTGACGTTATTTCGCCTTTTTGGCTTATTCGACTGTTCTTTCGACATTAGCGGGTGTCTGTTCCGAATGTACTTTGTATAGACAATCGGAATGCAATTGCCTGTAGTTTTGAGGCGGCCGACAACGAAATGAAGCAATTATAAGTTGTGGGGCTCATTTATTGCCTGTCTATCGCTGCAGTTATAAAACTGAACGGGAACTAAGTTTTGCTTGTTGCGGTTATAAGTTCTCATAATGGATGGCTGGTTAGTCGATATCGTTTGTCTGTGAGCTTTGTTTATTCGGTTCGTTGTTTTGACTCGTAACTATTCAAAACATTGGTCATTTATATTTTGGTTTTGTTTCTTAGTTAAAATAATTATTCAGAGTTCTCAAGTAGAGAAACGCGGTTATTTCCTACTTATTTTAGTTATATATTGCTTCAAATGAATGCTTTCAGGTGCAATTTGTATTAAACTGTGTTGCCACACCTCGGGCTGTCTGTGTTGCAGTATTTTTCGCGATAGACCAGCCCAATTTGGTCAGCCGACACGTCTGGTCACGCGAATACCGCCATTACATTCACGTCATTCGGGATTAAAAGAAAGTAATTTTGTAGAACGAAAATTTTATTCTTTCGCGTTTTCGAGGCATATATCATGGGCTGGGTGTTTTCGTGGAGATATCTGTGCTAGATTATTTTGAGTAATGGTACCTAGTACTCCGCATACAGCGGCCTGCGATTGCGGCGAATGCGACTTAAAATTGTCTGCATTTGACAAACAGATAAACGGATATAGGTAATATGGCAATTCTGCAATCATAATGGTTATGCAAAGGCTAGGTCATCCAAAGGGGAACTAGACATGTTTATTTTTTAAACATACTTTCTTAATTAAATTATCTATGGGTTTTCCTTTCCATGAATCTGATGACATATTTATATTTTTTAAATTACACTAATGCTCTTTCAGGGAAACATGTTCTATTTTATAAGATGTAAGGTGACTGTTGTGCTATGTTGATGTAACATTTCTATACGGTTTTTAAGCATCTTATTTATCAATACATTTAATTTCAATTTTAAACAACCTCGAAATGGTTATACTTGACAATACTGGATCACAGCCATTCTTACACATTCAGATCGTTACTTGAATTTTAGAAATACTTGTTGACCGCATGCGACGCAGGACTCAGCCGCACCATTCGGGCGCACCGCATCCGTGCAAAGTTGGAGAAAAAAAGCAGTAGACTATAAAATATCGTTTTGTTGGTGCAATTAAAATTGCACAGCGGTAGATAGTGCGCGCCCCGTCTTGGTTCTCTTTGTGTTCTATTGACTGGGATTAAGTAAACCCTGTGCTGTTGGACGATGCCCCTTTTATTTGCAATTTCTGAACGAATGTCTCTATTTCTTACTCGTCATTTAGGTCGTTTGAGAATTCATACAAATTTTATCCACGGTACACGTACAATGCCCAATTCACAGGGAATACTCCAATTGTTACAATTTATAACGTTTTAAATGTAGATAAACTAAAAGTTGTTTTTAGAAATTTCTAGAGAAAATAATATTATTTTCTACAAAATAATATTGTACCTTCAATAATATTATGTTGTTGATTTATTTATAAAGTATCATTTTTTTATTAAACCTTTAATAATACTTTAAAAGAATAATTGCATGTGCAACAAAAAGCGACGGGTATTTTCAAAGTACGTACGTAAATTACGCGAGCGACGTTTGCAACAAAGACTGGCTGATTCGGCAATGCAATCTAGATAATTATTTTAATTCCGTTTCGAATATTTATCGCTCGGTTGGCATTCGAATTCAGGTTGGCTAAAATAAGCCCGCGAAAATACGGTCATAGAGCTTTCCCGCGGTTTTGATTTTTTTTTTTATTTCGAGCGTTGGACGAACGCGTAGTCACTGAAAATTACCAAATGAGTAAATATAGAATAAATATGTATGGACATTATTTTGTTTGTTACGATTCTGATTTCGAATATTGAATGTGTATGGATCTAAATATTTCGACTCGAATATTTGGAATTACATTCAGCTTGTGTTGTTATGATATATGCAAGTACTCGCATAATTGCATTCGGGTTTGAAAAATGTTATAACACATTAAGTTACGAAAGGCTTCAATTTAGTACTTAAATCAAATGCCGATTAATACAAAACAAAACCTCCGGCGAAATGACGATTTCAGAAAATGGTCCGAGGGCACAAATTAGGAAATAGACGTCGATGAGCAGCCAATGTACAGGCATTGTTAGTGAACAGGAACTTCGCGATTCAAGAGGGATGTTCCGGAGATTGATGACATTATGACCTAATTCACGAGCTTCGGGAAATTTGACGTTTGATTTCGACTTTGACATTCGTGTGACAGGAGTATTATTGACACATGTTTTGGTAAAGGAACAGATATTTCCAATATATACCTATTATTTTAAGAATGGCCGTTAGAAATCACACATTTAATAACGGGACTTATTATGATCATATTCAACAAGAGAACAGAAAAACAGACGAATTCCGATATTAACCATTAGTCGTCGGAGTTTTCTAATTAGACTGCGCAAATAGACGAAATAAAGCATTAAGGAGTTGTGCAAATACAATTGTAGAAGGGGGAAACGATCATAGACGTAACGCAACTGGATATGATGAATCGTTTAATGAGTTCGGTACTATTGTTTATTATTTCTTTTGCTATTGTGACGTTTAGTAAAAAATATGGCTTATTAATTTCAGTTCTAATCTAGTTTAGGTAGTTGTAATATTGTTAATCAGTAATAGGTATTGATTATATCTTAATTACGTGACGCAGACATTTATAATTTTTAACCATTGTTTCTTTTTTATTTTATGGTGTGTATGGTAAATCATATCATTAAAATGGTATTAAAATGACTATTATCCCTTTTCACTTATCATGTCAGAATACCGAAATGGTGTTAAGGCTGTATGCCCTATAAGATGTTAAGTTATGTACATTTTACAAGCCGTATCCAGACGGCTTTACATCAATGGCAACACCCGTATGCAAGCTTCGTAAGCAAATAATATGACAAGATAAAGAGAATAGGACACTACGTTTCTAATGTTTGCAATAAAAAGTATATTGATTCCGTTTTGTTTAATTATTACGCGGCTCTTGGGTGTTCAATTCGAAATGTGGCGCGCGGCTCAAATATCAGTCCTGACAATTGTATACGTCATGATGCGTTAAAGAATGATGGAGCTTCTCGAATGTTCTTTGAGATTTTGTATTGAGTGTTTCAGCTCAAAATATCGCGATCTACACAATTGATGTCTGAAATACTTAGTTCAATAGTGACTGTAGCCACAGTTCGGAGACTTCTTTCTTTTATATATCTACATATATACAAGAGCGTGTCTGTTTGCGTGGAAGTATGTAGAAAATACTTAATAATCTGCCGGTCACTAAACTCTGGGCGTGTTTATTAAACATAAATCATATATCACATTTCTCAACTCGTGTTAAAACTTTAATGACACGCACAATTATTATAAACACAGCAAATTTAAGCGTATACGCACTAATTATTATCTTTTAACTAGAAAGCCGCCGCCGTCATAGCACTGCATTCCTGAATATCGCGCGCATACCAGAATAAGACGAATTCCCCGGCCATGTTGACCGCCATCTTTGTAACTATTCCGAATGATTTTTTCATTCATTCCACGCGCGGTCACAGCGTAATTACAAAAATTAAATTGACATTAATTGCAACGACTCGATGTGGGTTAGTAATTTCTAGAAATAATTCGCTTAATACGGTAATGACGCTCTGGTTTAATCGTCCTTTTACTGGATCTACGATGATAGGTCGCCATTTTGTTGTCTATGGTTTCACTTTGACATTTATTAAATAATGAAGCGTAGTGTCTATTCTATTATACGTACCCATTAACGTACGAAAAGTATTGTGTGGAAATTGTTATTTTGCATCGAAAATATTCCTAATACACAAATATCGCACGAATACAATACGTCAAAAAAATCAATAAGCGAAACAACACGCTCACAATTAAGACGCAGACAAGACCTCAAACGTCATAGCACCCTTGCACTAACTGCCCTCGCCCCAAAAACAGCCCTGAAATTGTAACACAAGGCAATAAAATCCAAAATTGAACGAAAAGTACCCAGCTACCCGCAAATGGGATAAGATCATCCCGCTGTCTAACTGTCGCGAACAGCGGGCCAGCTGACGATACAGAAATCGTATTGCAATGCTGTAAATGTTAAAATCGAGGAGCAGAAGCGATGCGAGCGGCAACTGTCGCTGAAGAATTATCCGCTAGCAAAAATGCTCGAAGGGGAAGCGCGGGCACTTTGGGCAATATGCAAAAGTCGGGGGCCGGGGAGGCAGGGGCCGTGATTAGGCCGTGTGTGACGATGCGCATCTTATGCCCGCATTACCCTTTCGTTTTCCTTCCGATAGCTGCCTTTGTGGGTCCCTTTACTTATCTGTATGAAAGTAGATCGTACGATATCAATTTTCTTCTGACTTTTTCGACTCGTTCAACTGTTTTCCGGCTTATTGGCTTCGCGAGGACGCGCCGCCGCATCTGACGTTTGCCGGTTGATTTTTAATAAATATTACGCGTTTGAAGTTTATAAAAGTGAAAAATTAAAGGCACCAGATATTACGGAGACGCTCGAAAGAACTTTAATAGAAAAGTTTATCTATTAATAAATAAAATTATAGGTATATTTGAAACTAGTGCCGCGTACAATTATTTTTCGGTGTGTGAAACAGTCGATTTTATGCAAAGTATTTAACAAATATGCAGTATTCTTGACAGCAGCCAGTAAAGTTTACCTCAGAGTTCGAATATCGCTCCACACGCTCTCAAGATCCGAAGTTTTTGCGAAAGTTCCGCGCGGGCACAATCGACTAAATGTAATCCCCATTAGCAAAATAAACTACATTCGGTAAGGGTGGACTCGTTAACACACTTTCCAAGTTTCCCATCGAAAACTACCCCGCTTAGACTACCAAATACGTACACCGAGGACAAACTAATAAACGTGAATGTTTAATATTCTACCAAATCTTCGGCGTGCCCCCCACCACCCCCAAATTTCAATACGAGCTTAAGTAATATCGAATTCAGGAACCGCATTCAGTTCTACAAGGTAATAAACGGCTTGGCCCGCGGAGCATCTTACGACGTTTTAGAACTGTGCGTCCTAAGAGCTTGATACAGAAGGTTATGGACGATTCGGAGAGTGATTTCCCTTGAAACCAATGTAGCATATAAATACCATTATTCTGAAACAATACACATTTTCACCCCCGTGTAGCGTTGTTTTGAAGAAACTTCAAACGGCTCATGAATATTCGGATGCGATGCGAGTATCGATTTCTTACGACATATTATTCCTGGATGTATACACATATTTACGTTTTTACTACAGCATTTATTAGCGGTTTGCTAGAAATATTTATTCCTTACTACGTACAAATATTGCGCCTAAATACATTCGTGTTTCAAGTTTACAAATTATAAACAAAACAGTTTTAGAAGCCATTCTTTTTAAGTCCTCACTCAAAATTACATAGGCTTATGTCAGTGACTAAAATTTATTCCATATTCGAATATTTCATGTTCTATTGCAATTAATTTTAAAACGTATTATAAAATTTACAATTTTGTTTGTTTAACAACGGTTCCATATTTCTTAATATTAATGACCGCTTTGTTAAGCACCTTGTACACGTCGCTTACATACATATTAAAATGCAACGTAATAGTCATATTAACATAGTCGATTTTTCACCCCGAAGAGTGGGGGGTGTAATTTCTCAGCGGGTCCTTACCCCCTCTCACGCACACATCGCCGCCTAATGAAATCAGACGTCCTGACGCAATTGTACATTCAATTAGTACACAGCAGTTGCCATTCTTATCAGAGACGATTTTACGAACGAATTAATCCGAAAACATACGATTCCTATCTCCCCTACCTCCCTGTCTTTAAGTATAACGGGATATCGACGCGTTATTTGTCGGGAGTAATTAAGTACGTACTGACGTTTGAGCGCGGCTTCGTCTGCAGATTGTTTGTCAGTATTTAATAAGAGGTATATGTTGTGTTGTGCGGTGTAAATGTACCTTTACTTTACCTGTCGTGGGTAAAATTAAATTAGTTATTTGTTTTTTTTTAATTGCACATAGATCGCCAGGCGGAATTAAAGTTCACTAATTTTGAAGGCTTTATCAATTTATCTGTCTGTCTAACACACTATTTACCTACGAATACATCAATAGATATATGTTATGGATGCATCATTTAAGAATCATGTAAGAATCCATTCCCGCTCAGCAGGAATAGATTCTTACTTCCTTCACAGTGAAGGGGGATTGTTCTACTTTTCGTGTATTATAAAATCACTACGAAAACTCTCTCCCTAGACAATAAATAAAATGTCGCCGCTCTAAACCGATAAAGCTTTTCACAATCAAAATAAATCATTGTAAATTAAATTACAGAGGATAACTCAATAGACGGTTTCACATTATAAAGAGACTAATCAAAACAAACTCATCCGTGACCGTTCGGTAATCATCGATCGATTATTGGGGGGAAAAAACTAGGGGATTGATCTATGGTCGAACTACAATTGATCACGCCTCGCTGCTGCATTATTGATAGAGCGATAGATTGATATTAATGCGTGTGGGGTCGCGGTTTTTTCAATATGGCAACACAATCGAACAATATAATTCCCGCACACACTTTTTTTTCTATCATTGTAACACTTGTTTGCGCGTTCTGTTATTGGTTTTGGAAAGGTTTGTTTATTGAATGTTTGGGTTTTTTAGGGTGATTTTTTTTTCGTTCGATGTATTTCGCTTCCGCGCGCAGAGTTCCGTCGCTAATTGCCGTTGATTGGAGTTAATGTTGACGCGGTATAAAAAAACTTTTTACCACTCGATGTCACGTGAAGCTATTTGAAACTCTATCCTGTTACTAGAGTTGTTTACTATATTTTTTGTCAGTCCGCTATTTTATACGTTATTCCGCAAATTATGTCGATTGTTGTGTAAGCGGAAAGTTCCAGAATTAATTTCTCAATGCAACACAAAAGAGTCCCACGTTACTCGGATTCGATGGCGTCTCAAATTAATAGACAATACGAGAGCTGGTATCTACATATTCCTCTTCAATATGCAGAATTGACACCGCAATATTCGCAAACAGAAATAAGATTGCCTCCAGCCACCCTCGGGGAGGCAGTTTATTATAACCGACGTCTTCACGATTGAAACCAATTGTTAATTGAGTCATATCTATGAAAATTGCGCTCGTTCCACTCGATTCTTATCGGTATTCGTCGTTAAATTTATTATTACAATGGCGGCTTCGCGCTCCACGTGGAACGGAACGCGATTTTTGGGTATTACGAGCCGATTAAATTTCGAACGGTTAAAATTTGATCAGTATTCGGGAATTTCATTGGCGTTTATTAATAAAGCACTTTAAAAAGTTCAATTTGGCCCAACAAATCCTCTGCGTACATTCCATTAATTATACCAAACAACGTCTTAAACAGAAGCAATTTGTAAATCGAAATATAATATAACATTTCGAAGATACGATGAGTGTATTGTATGTGAAAGTTTTCTTAGCACGAAACGCGGTGAGCTACGGAGTCGGTTCCGCGAAGCGATACACGTACGCCGTCGAAAATGGAAGCCACCCGACAATAGTTAGACAAATGAATAAATCCAAATGGAAATTTCCTATTCGTGAACAATAGTTAGATTTTAGAAGCTTGTATCTCATACAGACAGATTGATTGGGCCCTTTCTAGCGGCGAGAAGTGTGGACATGGCTTTGTGAGATATAAGCGACTGAATATGTATATTTTATATCAATATGTATATACGTTGTTCATTGTGTCAATGATTTTAGTATCGAATGCAATTAGTTATTATTGTTTGGAAATAATTTAATACTGGTTTATGTTTTACAATTCAATTAAAAAAAAGGAACTAGATTTTGTAGTGACAAGCGATATTGCCCTGATAAGTAATACCTAAGACAAAAATTGAGTTTAAAGAACAACGAATGAATGTACGAATGAAAATATTGAAACAATGTCAATAGTTCCAACGAATTGATTCAAATATTATAATATGTTATTAATAATTAATTATAGATATTTCCTCGCAATATATTGTGTTGCGAGATAAATCAGAGAATCGTGTGCTCATAAATAGCGGATCACTCTCCATATTTCGTTACCTGCCCCGTTTGTTGCGATTTTATTATGAAAATGAATGGCAGCCGGGGCGAGGGGTGTGAGGGGGGGGGGGGCGATCAAAAGGGTTCCTAATTCGTACATTCGGCAATGCACACTATAACTAGAGAGTTTTATGGAGCGAATCTTTTATGGGATAATCAAATTTTGTAATATTAATGCGTTCAATTCTCGTCTGGGAATTGTGAGTTGTTTTGTTTCGTGTGGCTAGTTTCATTTCGAAAATTCGTAAAGGAATGAATGAGTTTGCACTTATTAATTTGCTGGATTTTTACGGTTGCAACGTTCGTTCTGCAGCGGTTTTGTAAAAAGAAGACACTTTACTACTTGAATTGTTTCTGCTTCGAGGGACTAGTGAGAAGTTATCGGATAAGTTAGCATTTGATTGAAATATAAGCAAGTTGTTGTTTATACTTGCGTATATCAAATGAAGATTCCTACAAAGGCAGGTTCAGTTTATCTGAAATAAATGAGCATACATGACGACATTCGTCTTCGTAAAGAAGGTGACAGACGTTTGTCAAAACCGCACTCGGTGGAAGCCTTTAGTCTGTCTACGCCTTCGTGAAATAAGCTTGGCAATATGATATGCCTCAGGCAGGCACGCTTGCCTAATTCTTTTTAAAACTGCACTGAAATTGGACTATTGTTTAAAATGCAAGAGTGACTAACCCAAAGTAATTCCTCATTAAATTAAGGGAAAAGTAATAGAAATTGCACATATTGTTTAGTTTGCAATTCACAGTTAAAGTCCATTAAATAAATAAAATGGGAACTAACAATGGGTCTTGTGAGTGTATTGTTCAGCGCATAAGTATTTATTGCGATTCTATATGAATATCTATAAAGCCCGTCTCCACTGTGCGCTATGTAGGGCGAACACGTATTACCTAAGTATTGTAGCGACTACCTTTGTTGGGCAGCCATGTGAGCGGCGTCGTAGTGGGGGGAGCGAGCGGAACGAAAACCGAATCGTTCAACGATTGGTTTTTATCTGTCAATTGAATTGTTTCTTAATTTTATATTGACGTTTTTAATGTTTCATTTGGTCGAATATATAAATGTCAATTATAGATATTAAAAAATCGGGTAAGATAAATGATTGATAACTATAGTTAGGTACATTTTCAGAAAATTACATTGATATTGTTTATGTTGTATCGAATAGAATAGACGATCGAACGAATAATCGGATGACTCGATTACGAATAAATTCATCCCCATCCCTACATTCTGAACGTATTGTGTTCAATGAAAACATTTTCTTGAAATTTATTTATTTACTTCGACTTCCTCATTTAATTTGCGGTTGGCTCAACTCAAATGTTCATACGCACGAGTTCTGTTTTGTCGTACGGCCGCCGTGTATGTGAGTATTATTTAGTTTGTTTCGTGAGAATTAATTGGAATTTTCATTGTTAAGAACACACGTGTAATTAGAAAAGCTTCAGTCGTAGAAAATGATTCGTTTGTTTGTGGTTGTGAGTAATTTAAAATGGATGTGTTATTGTACTGTTAGAGTCAGTACGCGAGGGTAAAATGTCGATTATAATCGATTATATGTAATTATTATAATACATTAACGTCAGGTGACAGTCGGTGACTTGATGTAACAAATAATATGCTCAGTAAAAACACGTTAACTATAGCTAAAACATTGTTATTGGGAGTAATAGGGAGTATTGGGAGTACAAGTATTTTAGTTAGTAGGTTGGTATTAGTTATTGGAAGTTTATTTATAAATAGACACGGGACTGTTAAACTGTACATTTTTTAAGAACTAGTTCCAACTTTTTTATTTGTAGTGAGGTGCAGTTACGAGTGGCTACTGCCGCTAATCCTAGTTCCTTTTGAGGCTTTTTAGTTCAAGATAATTTTTATATCATATTACATTAAAAGCGTATTTACTTAGATGTGCATATTTAATATAATATGAACATTCAATGAACTTCAAAATCAAAAATATTACATACTTACTATAATTTTTGGAAAAACTCTTATCAAGAAAAGCATAAGGTATTTTGGCTCACTGAACTGGGTATCGATTACAGTTAGGTAAATATTGATGATCTAATGAAATGTACAAAAGTGTTGCCACACATTAATTATAATAATTAGCGAATAGCAAAACCCGATTGTAGCCAACACACCACGCTTCCGTGTAGGTGTACCAACATTACAGTAATCGTGGAAACCTGTGAAAATATGTAAATTGATCCTTGGAGATGCCGGACCGAGGGACGGACTGAGTGAAATTTGAATATAAACTTTCCTCCGTATACCGTATAAGCGTCATTTATTTCGTCCGCTCATAAAATATAATGATTTTTGACGTAGCTCCCGGCTATATTAATTTTGTGTGGACGCTAGCCGCCGTGCTGCCAAATCGAAAGTATCAGTTGACTCGCGGTCGGTTTTCCTTTAAAGGGACGCGGTTGGTGAACTAATTGTTCAGTAATAAGGCTTTAATAAAATGTTATAAGCCATTGTTGATTTATTTATACGTCGTTAAATTTGATACTAATTTAATAAACCTATGGAAAATTATAAAATATAATGCTATAACGATGTAATATCATTAATACATAGATATAGGTATACAGTGCTAAGCCTAATTTTCAATATTATATCGAAAGTCGAAGGTGAAACGCAAGGCTCCGAACTCGGTCAAAAATTTATTCACGTGTTAAAACTCATCGCCGAATTTCCGAACGCATTAAAACGTATGAAAAGTAAAAACCACAAAATGGACGCCACTCGTCGCCGTAAGAGATCCGAATGTATTTACATAAAAAACAAATAATACCGAGACGGGATGCGCGCATAAAATTAAAATCGATGAGAAATTCTACCCTTCGAATTAAATATCATTGCCCCGTCGCACACACACAGAAATATACACACATGTGTACACACATACACAGTACTAAGATCTAGATTACCATCGAAGGGTCGTCGACGACCGACATTTTTAAACGAAAGTAGATTGCAGCGCAAATTTAAATCTCGAATCATTATTTGATGTAATCATATTTCCAGAGATGGCCGACGAGGTACGGCCTAAAGCTCTTGCTTCACAATCGCCTTATATCAGTCGAGCGAGGAAAATTGAACAACATTTATGTAGGTACACAGGACACATGGTGTCCATGTACTTAGTAACTTTTCTAACTAAATACTTAAGGCATCGTTACAGATTGGTAATCCATTAATATTGGTTAATAAAAGCGAGCCATTTTAAGATATAAGCTATTGAAAATTAATGCTATACCTACTTTCTAATAAAAGATTTGTCGAAAATTAATATGTTACTATTTTTTCTTATCTGTCACAATTTGGTATCGTTCGCGGTTTGACATTTCAAATAACCGCCAATTTAGAAACGTCACGAAACAACGTCCAATTCTTCCGGACGATAAAGAGCAGATATTTAGAGAAAGAAAAAATGCAGTCCCACTGGGGTGTTGGTTAAAATATCGGTTCGTACTTATTTGCATACTAACTAAAATAATTTATTATTTTTTCCACGGAGGGGAGATCGTGTGGGGTGAACACAATGGGAATAACTAGAATGTGAGTGTTATTGGCCTGATCGCGTCGCAGTTACATTTTTATGTTTCTAGAAACAATTATTGATTACAACGTGATACTGAATCACTTAGTAAAATAACAAACGTCTAATATTGCATTCATATTAGACGCAATTATTAAACATGTAAAATATGGTGTCGGTATATTTAAAAACCAATAGAAATATCAAAGCAGTTAGTTCGCCCTGTTTAAATTTAATTCCAATGTACGGAACGGAAAACTACCAACAAAACAAATATCATATTAAACGTACGGAAATGCAATATTCGACGTCAAAACGGGGAGATGCTTAAAAGTTGGTATCAAAGCGGTTCGGAAATCAGAGTACAGCCCGCAAAAGGACGGGCTCGGTTCGGCGCATCCTTACAAAATATCGTATGATTGCGCGGAACAAAGATAAAATTTGAACGAAAAAGTTTGCACGTCCTACGTCGCGAGGCGTATTCAGCGGCTAGTCGTACTGTGTGCGTCATCTGTCAACGTTTATTAATTTCCGAACTGATATTTGATATTGCGATGTAATTTGACGCAAACTTTGTCACTTTTTTTCAAGATACGGCTTATTACGGTTAAGATTTTACAGATGATGGTAAATTGTCTAATACATCACGTTAGAATATAGAGTTAAAAAAACAAAATCACAATAAGTATGAGACATTTTTGTTGACGCTCCCGAAGCGTAGGATTGCGAACGAAATTATCATTCGTATCAAAGGGAATATTTTAAATATCTATACATAAACATGGCGGAGTTAGGTCCAGACGGACTCACACCGCCACAAGATTTACGCCCGTCCCGCGCGATACTGTCTAAATGCCCGAATCACAGATGCATAATATTTTATTCCTTTTTTTGGAGCGTCTGGCCAAGCCTTTGTTTTGAGTATTGATGAGTGATTTTAATTTGGGTGTGTCGCTGAACATTTTTATGAAAAACGTACGCTTTAGTTTCGAGTTTTTGCAAAAAGAACTAGACAGTCTTTGTACGTTGACATGTCACGAGCAGAAAGTTTTATTCATACAGACGAATTAAGAAATAAAAATTTTCCACAGAACTGCCAGTGCTCGCAACTTGAAATTAAAAAAAAAATTAAAGCGACAGATAAAAAATATTTGTCATTTGATTAAAAGTTTCCGAACGTAACCGAACACGTTATGTATTAGCTATTAATACTACCAATACTGTGTCAACTCATTTCGTCGTAAATAATTTTACAACAAAGGTGTGTGTATTCATATGCAAATCCTATACAATTGGCTGGCTGGTACGACGTAATCTAAGATCGAACTTCTTTTAAAAGTAATAAAAGCTCTTTGTTCGATGTACGTTGGAACATTAATTTCGTATTGCGAATACGTTCGGATAATTACACTTGCAACTGGCGGTTTGAATACATCGTATTTAAATGTTTGTATAAAACCGTTGCGTCATGGCGCCAATATTATTATGAATTGAAAAAATACACATCAATACCTACTTGCTTTATGATTGAAATTGTTTGTCCAAACTGAACTCTTCTTTTTCTGGATCAGTGTCAGTTAGACGTCGTATCTTTTGTTTGTAACAATGTATTGAATACTTCAACAAGATAGATTCGAAACATACTGAAGTTGTGAACAGGTTTACAACTCTATAAAAAAAAAATGTTTTTCGATTCGTTTCACGTAAGCAAAAGGCTCGATCAAATCGACCAGGTTAATCTAAGTCACAGAATACGAAGCTGTGTCTGTATCTATATATACGGGATGTACGAAATATCGAATATAACAAAACAAAACGAAAGGGGAGACGCATTGCAAAGATATCGGCGGGAAGGGTTGATTTTGATTGAATATCTGTTATTAAGGCCCACCCCACACACACACAGACATTAAATAATATACACATTTAGTTTATAAATATGCATGAGTTTTGTTAAAATTACTGCACCTCGGTTTTCGGTGGGGTGGTGGCCAAGACTAATGTGGAGTACGGGATTCTGGAACGGGGGAATCCAATTTAAAGATGGGACGTCAAGGAGAATCGATACGAATCTGGCAGGAATGCCAGCAGCAATATATTTATGTTTATTATTACTACATCGCGTTGTTTTACATTTTTAAACAGTGTATTCATTATAATGTCTTTAAGCTTTAAATTCAAATCGTTTCGCTACGGGTTATACTTACTGGTTAAAAACAATGGCCGCTATTGATTGAAAAGTTGGTTTTTAAAAATTGCAATTCCATTAAAGAATTAATATCTGGCAACACTGAGTCACATCAGAAGGGTGCGGGTCGCCGCTATACCTTTGATGCCAATCGAGTTCGGGTCAATCCGTTAGTTCGACCCTCATTAAAGTTGGGTCACAGCGAGAGGCCACGAGTCGAATCACTACCAAGTTGTACGTTGTTTTATTACATTTTATTATATGAAAGCAAAATATCACACGCGATAACAGTAAAACAAAACATTGTAAGGAAACTTACACACCTCAGACTTCCGGAACGTCTCAAACGCACTTGGCGACTCTGGCGGACTTTGTACTGAAACGATTTTGTAAAAGAAGACTTGTGTCCAAAAGTAGAAAAATAAAAGGGTGGATTATTATTAATTATTAATAGAATTCTTTTACTTGTAAAGCGAAAACAATGGTCTAAGAATCTGATCACTGGAGACTTAATATGTATGATTTAATCTAGTATTTTACCATGAGTTGGTCAGAGCCCACAACGTCATCACTGACAATCTCAGGTTGCTCAGCAGTTTTGGTTCGTTATAAGCTCTTAACTTTTAGAGTTTCTTAACCATGATTTGATGACGATGATCCTACCTAATGACTAGTTGCAGACAAACATTTTAACAGGTGAGCTATAAGCTTTTTAATATTTCCATTATATGTAGGTTCAAAGGAGGGTCTGCGTTCGAAGCAAGACATTGTAACAATAACGAAATTGAAATTTTTCTATAAAATACAACACGCGGTAATCAAAATATCTTTTTTAATGATATAAAAATATCAACTTATGCGATTCTCGGAAGCTCCACATCAAATCGAATTTGAACATTCGGAGTAATGAGTAATGCGAAATAATAAAACTAATCGCACGCACACCCACACACACACTCACACACACACTCACACACACACACACACACACACACACACGCGCGCACACACTCAACACACAATGTTTAGCTCACACATTATGTTGTTGTGTTTGTTATATGGTTTTGTCTTCGACTCTTGATCAACATGTATTTATTTTATGATAACACTCATACCTAGCTTCCACGAGACAGGCCTTTCGCCTAGTGTGGAAGCTAACTGAAAAATATCTAAATTTAATTTAATTAAACTTCCAAGAAACATGTTATGTCTATAAGTTTATCATTATTTGTTAATGCTGCAATTGTTAAAGTTAGATGGTTTAAGTTATTGAGTCCGCAATACTCGATGTGTACATAGATATAACTGTGAAAATAAATTATTAATTATTATTATTATTCTGCAGGCAATGACTCATTATTTATAAAAAAATCGTATAATCGACTTTAATGGTAGGTCTATCCGTAAAATAAATAAAAAATTATCATATTGGAAAATCAACTTTCCATCAGAGGGCGTGACATGCGCATTACTACGCGCAGTCAATAGAGTGTGTTCGTGGAAACACGGTGGTAAGCTTCCAATTATACTGTAACAAGAATTCTTGCTAACAACAACATCAACAGCCTCAACAACTAAAACTTCTCTTGGGAATATAATACTAAAGTTCTTAGTGCTTTCAATTTTCAATATATATATTGCTTTACCAAAATTCAAATTTAAATTAGTATTCGAATCTATTATCTTATCACCACTAATAATGTTGTTTTCATTGACTTTGTAGGTATACTTTATAGTGCCCTTTAAAAACTTGGCGTTCTTTCCAATAAAGTTTAAGTAGAATAGAGGTTATTGCGAATTTCCAATTGATATTTTCGTCTCTTATTTTTTTGCTTTCCAACTCGATAAAGTACATATTTTCTCCACCTGTAATCTTCTTTTTCTCTAACCCACATGTTTGATAGACTATCACGTTGCTACGAAATGATTGCAAGAGTCATGGATAGCGCGCTTCTCTATACGTTTGACAAAAACTCTTTTACACGTTAACGTTTTTCTTACTTCTTTGTTTTGCTAAGTATACGCAGTTACTTCAAGAAAAACGTCGATGATTTTAAAAGTGTTGAACGATTATTTTTTTGTTGTACTCGTATATACTTATAAGAAATTGACGTATGATGATAAAAAACGATAAGCTAAGTACATAATGTGAGTTTACGAGTTAAAAAATCTTAACTATAGACGTATTTAAGGATTCATTTGCAACTCGTCACGTCGACTCTTTTTATCTTCTACAGTTGAACATGATAGTTTTATTAGAGTAATAGGGTAAATTCAAATTCAATTCAAATTCAAAAGTTTATATTCATTATAAGGTCTTTAAATACACTTAATGAACATCATAACAAATCTTATCCATCAGTGGAATTATTTATATGTTTAAATATTCATCGGTTTTGAACTCGTCTTTTAGGCTTATGTAGATCGGAAGAAAAAAGCCGGCGGAAAAACACTGCCGGTACTCTTTTTATAAAAAAAACCGTCACACAAGTTATTAACATTGCTATATAGCTTTGGCACCCTAGAGAACACAGGTGACAGCTATCGTGTGTCAAGGTATTATCCTATAATCGATGGAACTGGAAAAGCGAAGATTGCCACACTGAAATCCTTAGTGAATTTCAAGATGCACAGATTTAATGTTGTCACACTGCGGTAGCAAATGAAATTTATTTTAAAACGGTGCAAAATTTTGTAAATTTAAAGGTGTGCGTCGAAAATTTAAATTGTAACTTTCTGGTGCGGGCGGTAAAATCGTAAACCATTAGGCCAGGAGTTTACAAAGTTTACTGGACCGCGACTCGTCTCATAAAAACTTTTGTATTAGGGACTTACTTGGTGTTAATATTTTTGGTGACCCAAAAATTTGTCAATGTTTCTAAGCAACTTGGAACCATTAAGCTTTTACCCTGACTGTGTCACGTTTAGTTATTTACACATATTTTAAGCACGTTTTCGCATGTCTTTATGAATATTTATACTCTCTTGTAAAATCTATTCACTGATGGACGCGGTCATTGATTATTTTATGTATTAGCATATGTATATTAGCATACGTACATATTGATATTTTGTATATTTATTAATTTACTGACTGCCTTGTCGGTCGAGTGGTTGCGTGACTACCGTTCGAGAGGTCCTGGGTCGAGGTCGAGAGGAATTGGGTAAAAGTTGATGGTAACATAAATACTATAAAAGTAAGTACAAACAAAGGGAGTGCGCTTTTAATTTGTGATTTCATCGACAAAGCACTGAAAATAAGTAATTGGGTGTTATTAAATGGTACTTAAATAAACAGTAAGTACTTCAGGGCTCTAGGATCAGTCAGTTGCGATGTCGTTGCGTCAGTCTCCAGGGCTCTGTCGCGTTACGCTTAGCATTCATACCGCGTGGTGGTACATGTTGCATAGCGTTATGCGTTAATTTAAATATTGTAACAAACATCATTTGAAAGCACTAGACGGTTTGTGACTCATAGTTCGACTTATAATAGCTTATGTCTTCTTCTGTCCGATATGTATTTATAAGCATGATATAATTATAGTTATATTATAATTATAATTATAGTTTGAGACAAACATATACTACTTAAGGGACTTCATGGGACTTTAAAGTAATTGGTGAAACGTGAGAGTGTACCACACTTCTCTGCTTGCCCCTGCGGGGATTACAGGCGTGATGTTATGTACGTTGATTTTCAATATCTCAGTTTGTTTTTCACACACACACACACACACACACACACACACACACTATCAGCCTGTCTTCGTCCAATGCTGGACATAGGCCTCTCGAATGGCACGCCACTGAGCCGATCTTTTGCTCTACAGATCCAACCACTGCCAGCCACGTTGCGTATATCGTCACTCCATTTCTTTTTCATATATCCTCTATACAATTTCTTCGAAGCTGATAGTATTCGATTTAATTTGCTTTCACTCCAAATTCTGTGGGGCGTAAACGTAACTATGGAAACGCGGGAGTGTAATACAATTCTCTGCCTGCGCCTTCGGCGATTACAGAAATTATGTTACGTAATTTGGTATAGGTACTATCTAATGTTATTGAAATATACTTTTTAAGTGGTATTTTCTGATAGAAATGACCTTTTTAATTCACAATACGTGTATTGTCGTACGTTTCGTCAGGCCCCAGGAGGTTTTCGACTGTTTTAGTATGCGCGCCGCGTACACCTGCGACTCGGCCGTTCTTGCGTAGCGGAGTGCTGTTCCATGTTGGGCCTATTTTTAACTGAGACATTGTTACATTAATGTGTTGTGGTATACAATTTGTTGTAAAATAATACCGACGGGCAAGCGGTGCGAGAAACTGTGCTCTGCAACCCCTAATCCATAATAAGCATCATCATCAGCTTATCTCAGTCCATTGCTGGACTTAGACCTCCCTCAATAAGCGACATCGTGCCCTGTCTTCGGCTTGCCGGATCCAGTATCTACTTTTGCCTATAATCCTCAATCCGCCTGGTGTTTATAGGCAAAAACCCTCGAGAAAAGACCCGTATTCAAATTAAAAGTTACAATATACGAGTGATTAAAAGCAAAGTTTGCATTTTATTGCATATATAATTCGTTCTGCATTCTTTACACTGGACACATTTCATTAA
>DWEE01000013.1:0-28180 GCA_018245755.1 Parelbella macleannani | reverse complement strand
CCAAAAACGTAGATGGGTGTACTACACCCCCACGTTTCACCAGTTCCTTTTTTTTTAAGTCCAATGAAATAGGTGACGGTGAGCCTATTGCCATACACCTGGCACTGATCCAGACTCCGAGTGACTACTAGAAATTCTAAATTAGGAAAATCCAATAGTACCCGACCCGGGATTTAAAACCAGGACGTCCCGATCGGCAGTCACGCTTGCAACCACTTGACCGACGAGGCTGTCGAATACTAAAAACTATAATAAAAATAGTAAATCGTTAAATAAACTCTTAAACCATAGTCAATATAATTGTCACCGAGAACTCACCAACAGTATCGGAGCAATCGCCATCCTTGACCTGCTGATCGGGACTCAGCAGCAGTCGGAGGCTCTCCCACTTCACATTCAGATGTTCCATCCGCCAGGTCACCTGCGAATACTCTTACATTCTCACTTATTCTTTATCATTATCCCTCATTCTCCTTTCCATATTTAACATGGGAAACTACCCACTAAATGGTAAATGGTCACCGTCGCTTATAAATTTGCAGCATCTTCTGCGTTCAAACAGCTATATTATTCTTTCAATGAAAAACTAGCGAAAAAACATTATATATAAATAAAAGTGAGTTACTTATATCAACATACAGTATTCTAAATAATTATTAATTAAAACCAAACGAACTATCCAAACTAAGGTTCCGTAGGCATTATAGAAACATCACATCACTATGTTAACGACCTATAAAATAATAAAAGCTAAATTGTTAAATACATTGTTAACTATTCACCACAGTGACCACTTTGATAACAGATAAAATATAACAAAATAATAATAATATACCATTAAATGCCTCGTGAGTTTATACACATGATTATTTATGTACCGGCTTAACTCACGAAAGCTCATGAAGAAAGACCTCGTATAGATCTGAAACTAATCGGGCCATTTCGAAAAACGTACGTGAGTTAAGCCAATACGTATATAATCGATAACAATATAATTTATAATCATAATTATTTTTATGTTTATCATGTCAATTTCTCTTCAACCCATGGTGCCTTCGACGACGAGGTCCTGTCTCACCTCAGCACTGGCTTCCGGGATCCGCTCTAGAATGGCCGAGGCCTGTTCGATGAACTTCACGCGACGAGGCTCCACCGCCGCCAGCTCCGACATGCGACTCTGAAACATATCAGTGTTTTAGCTAGAAATATATATTTATCGAATCCTACAATTAGAAGAAACTACATGCAGCCGGTATAATAGTTACTTTGCGAAGTAATATATTTCTGGAAACGATGTCAGCTGTGCCGAGACATCATCAAAGATACGTACAGAATAATATTTAAGAATTTCGCTCAATATAAACGGCTTTAATAATCCCCCGCTAGATACATATATACATATTTATGTATTATGTATGGAATTCCAGGAGAATTTTGAAAGTCATAAGCTTTTATCTAATATGAGAGGTTAGCCTCCTTGTCCAGGTTTCATCCACCCTGCACCTGTTTCTGGCACTAAGCATCAGTGCACGACTTGCGGTGTTCCGATTCCGATCGTATACGAAATAGCTAGAAGAGTTTGACTCTGCAGGTCAAAAGGCAATTTTATGAGTAAGTGATAACGGACCACAGACTATAAACAGCCAGTGCCAAACATCTCTATCTTCAGAGACGTGTCGCGCTTCTTTTAGACTCTCTCTTCTCTAGACACTCTCTTATTATACATATATGTACATGACTCTCTTCGCACACACGTCACTCTTTTCATATACACACGCCAACTTCGTTAATTTCTAACTCCGGTAAACTCGCTCACCATCCTCAACTTCCTGCTGGCCAAATTCTCGGGACTAGAATATATTTCCTCCTGCACGTGGGTGAGCCACTGGCACAGCTCGCTGAACTCGGCGATAAGCTGGCTGAGCGACCACTGCCGGTTGAAGCTGGCGGCGGGGCTGAGCAGCCGCGGCCCGCCGAGCAACGCGGACGAGTTGTGCATCGTCAACTCGCCGTTTACTTCCTGAAATACGGTCAGAATATCACTTTGCTGTGATAGATGCCACGCGAATCTATTGAACACTTAGGGGCAGCAGACGATGGAGTTTTGGCTTGAAATGGTTTTGATAACGAAGATACAAGCCAGAGAAAGGTCAAAATGTATTGTACGTCTTCGGTTTTCAGTTTAAACATTCTTCATTTCTCATACGACACATTAATACATTGTCACATTTAACCGAGCACATGTACTCGTAACAAGTGGATTCAGCTCACACCTAAGGCTTTCCCGCAGCGCTATGACAGAAGTTTTTCAAGAAAAACGCAGAGAGATCTGCTTTCAAAGGGACAATTTGTCTTTAATTAAAAATATTTAACATACTTATGTATTTATAAAACAGCCATACGTACCGCGAGACCCTGGTATAGAACACTAAATTCTAATATCCTCTAAAATATTAAGAAGGCCTCTAAATATATTCATCTTTCCTTCGGAACGATAGATATCCATTACGTACTAAGAAAAGTTCTGCTAGCAAGTCTAGAAGCAAAATCACATAATATGGATGAACATGATACTCCACGCATCTCTTGACCCGTTGCAACAAAGCTTTGACTCCGCGCTGTCAAATATTGGCGCCGTTAATATATCACTCATATTCAGATATAATAGTATAACACGTATTTTTAAATAAATATTACTAAATTACTAAAATTTATACTTTTTATTACTATTAATTTTCTAGAATGCATTCGTAGAAAAATATTATTTTCACGGTTAGTATTTTTACAATTTTTAAATGCACATCAAGGCATCAAATATTAACATGGATTGGTTGTAACTCTGACTTCCAAATTATGAAAATGATTGATGTGATGAAAAGGGTTCAAGGTTTGCAATTTTTTTCTATGGATGTTTAGCATCAAAACATTTCAAAAATATCTGATCACCAGATCACCTGGTTCATATGTCTACTCGTAGTTAGTTGATCTTTTAAAGCGGCTGACATCACAATCCTCAGCGATCTGATAGCTAATGATGAACTATTAGGAAAATGTGTATAATATGCCGACCTTGCAAGAGTCTATGATCTGGTTGTCCATGATGTAGTCGTAGTGGTGCTGCAGCAGCGGCCAGAGGTCGTCGCCGGCGCTGCCGCCGCTCGCCGCAGACCCCCAGCTCCGACGCCACGCTTCGCGGCACGGCTCTTTTCTGGAACGCGATGTAACAACTCGTCAATAACATTTGCGATAAGAGTAACAATCGTATATTCTAATTTTATTTTACCAAGTCACAGTTCTGTCAGACTAGTACCTACGTAAGGTTGCCCTATGACCAAACCCATTCTTTGAACATCACACTTCGAACATTACTATCAAGTAAGTCTTCGAATTATAAGCGATGATACTGCATACTTTATAGATAACAATGTCAGACAAGAATATCTGTTTGTTTCATACATTTAAGACGACATCATCACCTAGGGAGGTATTTATATATTCTTTTTTTTTTCTTTTCTGTTGCTCTATTTTGCACCAGCGATTGTGGCGCCATGGTAGCTTTTATAAACAATTATTATTTGAAAAATCGTATAAATGTAGGTAAATGAATAGAGATAGTAACATTGCAGCTATAATGCTCATAGTTAGAACACTGTTGAACTCGGCACGATTGTTTGCAGCACAATATAATAGAAAGAGAAATAAATAATTAATCAAGGACTGTAACCTTTTCTTAGTGAGGCTGTGGTATGGCCGCTCGAGTTGTTCGCTAACGCCACCGGGGGGCGCCGGCGCACTGCGCAGGGACGACAGCGAAAAGCTGCTTTTCATTGCTGAATTTTCAAAACCTGAAAGTTATAAAAATGTATTTTAAACTATAACTTGTTGGAGATAATATAGCAGAAATACCAAGACAGTTCTCTAGTTTTATTCAGAATAACGTTATGCTAAATTTAAAATTTTGTTTGCAAAAATAAAACTAGTTACGAGAAACTTATAGTTATAAATTAAAATCAAAACACTTACTCGTAGACATGATGAATCGTTTCCTTCGGGATCTTCTAATAGAATCGATTTAGTGTTAAATCAACATTAGCGTTCCCGTAAGCGTTTGTACTGTCTCGTCTCTTTGTACTTGGTCAAGCTTTCCGGTTGTGTGCTTTACTCTCCTTGTAATACAGTCTAAATTGCTTCGTTTCTAAAAGAACTACGGCGACTAGATTCGTTAAAATTATTAAAGTTACTAGATTACAATAAATATTAGGCGTATCGATCATGTAATCTCGTAAGACTCATGAATATGAAGCGTGTGTTGGGTGTTTTGGTGAGACGGTGTCGGTGGTCACATTTTGCGTTTCGGGCGTCCCCTTTTCTCTGTCTGGTCGCGTTCTATGCGCTCTCTCGGTCCGGTCCTGGAACGAGAGAAAAACATTAATTAATAAAAAAAGATAAACAATCGAAAACGTTAATAGCAAGTCCTTAAAACGATCAAAACCATTGTAGGTAATTCTTCACGACTATTTATATAATATGGCATAGTATCCACATAAGTCATTTAATTTTTCTCATGTACCAAGTGGTTCAAAAACATTATGAAGTAAATCAACTCCACGCCGTTAGAAAACGCGGTTAAAGCGTTAGATTTCAATCCGGACGTCGATCACCGTAATTGTCATAAAAGCGTGAAGTTACAGTATGTTATTATACAGGTTTAGTCACGAATCAAGTTGCCGCATTTCACATAGAAATCGCATCATTAGCGGGGCATTTAAAACTTCCTGCATCCGATCACCATTCTAACGGAGTGACATGCTTGATGTGATTGTTTCGCTTCGAAACATAGGACACACCTGTTCTATGTTTAGAAATGTTTGATGCGAGTCGCGAACACACATCGCAACCTCGCATCGAAGCCGCGAACTATTAGCTTTCACCGAAACAAGAATCAATTGTTTTCTCCGAAAGGCATCAAGCTAAGGGCGTACCGCGGTACGATGGAAAGCCGACATTGCGGAGTAATTTTCTTTTAGTTTCACACCAATTTGCCGATTTACAAGACAAATCGCCGAGACACGACCCGCCAGCGCCAGGGGCGGCTCTTAAAGTCCGCGATCGTGTACTACCCGCAGAACAGTTGGCCAGGATACTTATCATATTTGTCTACGTCGTTAATAAAACATAAAGTTGTTTACAATGGGCAATAACGCCCCTCCCGGCGGAGAAATCCGGCTCGCATTTCTTTGCCATAAATGTGTGGTGTACGTACTACTACGAGCAAAGTTTTAGCTTTCTAGGTCAAAGAGAAAATAAAGGGCTCAGAAATATAGACGTCCCGATATGTGCCGTAGAAACACAATGTTACAATATAATTTCAAAGAATTTTGCTTTACGATTAATAAATATATTATGTCTGTTTTCAGACAAGGAGCCTAAGAATTTTATGTATTGTATGCCCTATTCCTGGGCACGATACTCTAGTTACAAATTTGGATATATAATGAAATAGCAATAAATGCATTTAAAAATATTCATAACTATTATTAAAGCCAATTATCTACATGCGCGTGTACACGAGTAACACTCAGTTATAAGCGCTCCTGTTGCTGCTGACTGTGTATAATGAATGGGCGAAATTGTGTATGGAAGCTATAAACGATCACGAGTAAACTTTACAATTTAAACATTCACAAATCTTGCCTCTCCAGCCAACATTATATTTAGATCTTCGTGAACATTCGCGTTAATTTTGTACCGGTAATTTTATATTTCACCTTCAATTTCTAAATGCGCTGTTATCAATTATGAAAACAAAGGTACAATGACAATACTAAGCAGTATACCTCCAGAATGTATCTACAGAACTACCCGCGATAGGTATCGCTGGAATTTAGTAGACAACGTTCTATAAATTACGACAATTTGCACTAGGCAAGCGACAGAAAATCGATCCCATTCAATAGATCGATCGCTTACCGATTACGAATCGTTATGGGCCGGATAAATTGCCAAGCGATCAGCTATAATAAATTAGTGTCGTTATATTCTCACTCGAGAATCAGGACGGAGAACGAAAGATAGCATCCTACGAGCTGCTGTTCCCGGTAGTGACATATCTAATAATAACGTGAGGAATAAAAAAGCAAATTTTAACGAAGACGGCACGAAACAAAAGTATCCGACGTCCGCTACCCGTGAGCTTGAAGATTGATGACGATGAATTCAACATAATGACATTATTGTAGTAATACAATTATTATTTTGGAACGTTGGGGCCACATTATCCATTTGAGATAATTATTATCGAAAGAAATAATCTCAAAACAATATAGAGCGTACCATTTCTAAAGTGTAATACACCGCAACAATGGCACTCTAGAACAGTCTCTCATAGCTATTTGGTACATGCACGATCACATTCCGATTTGATCCATATTACGGAAAGCATGTTCCGTGTTTAACGAAACGTTTACTTTCTAATAACCCATGGATCACTTTGAGCGGATCAAATTGACCCCACGAGATATTGTACGACAATATAATCTGTCTACTCCTAGTAACGGTAAGTGCACTTCAAATTTATGGCTTGGATAATGGCGGTACGTGAGCAACGTCGCGTGGCGAAGTACTGTGGGCTGACAATAACGACGGCAATAATGTTAGAACTGTAATGAAACTTAGCTACTTGCAAATGCAAATGATATTTAGATGATGGAGAAGTTTTATTACACAATAATTCCACAGATTACAATCGAACATAATAATAGCATAAGTGTGTTTACAGAAGATTCAACTGAAGATCACTTAATAAAACGGAGGATGGAAATCTTGAAGCCATTTGGTCGTCATATCAAAATATAAATTAAAAGATAAAGTTATAGCAAACAAACGTAAACATCTAAAGACATTATTTACAAATCACACTTCAAAGTGATAAATGACTTATTTAATTCCAAGCGCGAAGAAAGTGAATTACATCCAACAACATTTACAGCGATCACCGTGCGAAACCGCAACACAAACAATGCATAGAACACAACTGCCCAAACTTTCGCCGGACAAAAAGTTAATAACGATATAATTGTATTGAAAATTAATTTTGAACTTTAAGCGTTGTACGCACTGGCCACTTGAAAAACTCACAAGAATAACATAGCTACACTACATACCACGCTTGAGAAATACGGTACCTTGCATGCAGACGAGTAGAAACAACGGATAATGCGCAACGTGCTTTATTAACTTCCGGAACTAGATGAGAATATGAAGGCGATAGGAAAAATAGTGTATATCAATTTGTTTATGATGAATTGAGTTCAACCATCAATCAATTTTACCTACTAACACCGCACTTACGGTAGACCAGAAAGATCGGTTCCGTCTGATTTTGTTTTTGCTGTGATCTAGACAATAATAAGTATTTTTACACTCACAAAAGAGTTTATATTGCTCTTAGCAAATTGTACGCCAATTTTCAATCTACTCATTTGTTTCATCCACAATTGAGGTATCAATGAAGAGAGTTATAATGGCCAAAAATTGTTTTATTACTTCTCTGGCTGTTTTCCTACATTTTTGGTATGATCCAAGTCAAACACAAGTTCGTTGAACGGAACATCCGCACATAACTTATCATATTGATAACAATATATGCACTTTTCGAAAGATATTTAGATAATG
This sequence comes from Parelbella macleannani, assembly GCA_018245755.1. Taxonomy (NCBI): domain Eukaryota; kingdom Metazoa; phylum Arthropoda; class Insecta; order Lepidoptera; family Hesperiidae; genus Parelbella; species Parelbella macleannani. The sequence continues at coordinate 20,506 of DWEE01000013.1, read as the reverse complement.
ATGGAAATAGACATTACAAGCTTTTAGGAGTAACAGTAAAATGCCGCAATGAAAGTTCAGGAATTATAAGTGATTTAAAATTACGAATGACACGTTATTGATTTAACGTCACAATCACACATTACCCCTCATAATTTCCAATTCGTATCAACCATATGTGTTCAAATAGAGCATATACATGGCAATAGTGAAACATCACACCACTATCTGATCTTATTTGATTTGTAGGCTCACTTTCTTACCGATAGCTTGTCACTGATAAATGTTAATGAGACGCTCGTTAAGTGGATACATATTTTGACCAAGGCTCCCACGGACAATGGCGGAACGGAACCGGATGGAGACTGAAATGCCACGGTTTAATTCAATAAGACGTTTACCATTACTTTTTGATGGACACTTGAATCGAGATTAATAATATAAAATAAAATTAACAGCATGTAACAATACTGTGCATTTCCCATTACTGCTTTTACTCGTTATATCTCTTCAGATCTCTAAGAGAAATTTTAAAATAAAATTATCCATGTCATGATTTTTTGAATTTTTATTATAATCTCACCACACCAGGTCACTTATGGGTTAGGTGTTTCTATTATTATCTTACCACGCTACATTCCTTACAGGGCGGAGAGAGAGCACCGAGTATCAAATATCTCCACACTTACAGACCTAACATGCTTTTTCTAAATCTAGTATAAAATTAAATTGACTTTCGGTCTTAAAAGTCATTTTAAACACAGAGCCTTAAAATTTTAAGCTTTGGTATATTCAAAACAAGTGTTACGTAACGCACCCAAATGAAGTGCGCCTTGATAAGATTACGGGAGCGTATTCCCAGGACGAGTGCACTGACAGCGAGGCATTATATACGACCAACAAGACACGTATGTATGTATATATAAGCTCTACATGAACACGACATCGATTGTTTACTGAACAATCCGACCTTGAGTACAATATTATAATTTATGAGTTAATTTTTTTATATTAAAAGGCAACGCAAACAGTGTTTATCTTCCCCTATAAACATCTGCAACACCAGAAGAGTTATCAATGTGTTGCTGCCTTGAAGAACTTTTTAACGCTATGATTGAAGACCGATGTGGTGCCACGTGCGTTAAACACCCCGAAGGGCGGAAATTTCTGTATTTCAGAATCGTAAATTAGAGAAGTTTGCATCAAAACATAAGTGTATAGAATACAACAGTGATATAGCGATCTTCTTTATTTGTTTTTCTATCAGTAATGTATTTACATATTTCTCGTATAGTAATGTAGAAAATATTGAGGGCCTACGTTTTAATTCTCTTCTGTGTAACATGTTTCCAAATAGTAGTAAAATAATCAACAACTAATCTGGTTACCTATTTCATCTTCTAATACGCAAGTATTCAAATATTCCAATTCTATTTTTTTCCCCTACGAAAACCTGAAACGAAAACCAATACTATCGCCCAGCCGATGTGATACCTGGACTATAATATTACGCACACAGTGTTGCACAGCAAATCCTGCCAATGTAACGGCTCTGTATACACCGTGGGTACATCGATCTTATCTATAAAACGTTTTGTAGCGAGCGGACAGTCTATCGAGGTCGATCGAACAGGTCCTAGGATTTTAGTGTTCAGGTGTGTGAAAGTTAAGTCATGAGAAATTCCAAAGCCTCCAGTGCATTGTCTCAAAACATAAGAAAGCATCGTGTTGTTGATGTATCACGTAGTATGAATCTTTCTAGATATTCTGAAGTCTCAATAGGTTAAAATAATAACCCACAGTTCTTTAAATGAAGCTACAGCTTAGATATACTTATTCGCTGTAGGACATATTGGTTGCAATTATTTTTAACGGTTAATAGGGTTAAGAGAGAACTGAAGATAAACAATAAGTACAAAAAATGATTTTACAAAGGGATGAACAGGAACAAAATATCGAATAAAAGTAGAGAGATATTCTGATTACGTGACCAAAAAATATATTCCAAAAAGGTGAATTAGAGTTACTGCACATTGTTGTAAAAATATCTTGTCACATTCATGAATCTTTATAAAGGATCAATAGTATTTATTTTTAAAATGATCCTTAACCTCCAGTTAATGAAATAACGTTAGTTCAATAATTGATTTTTCAAAAAAACTTTCACAATTGTATCAACGACTTAGCACTTTAATGCAAAACTACATACAAACACAAAAAGTAACAATTAACAGACAACAACAAATGATAAGCCAGAAGTACACAGTAACAGTTGAAAAACAATTATAAAATAATAATAAAATAGCTCAAAAAGCTATAATAACAGACATGGCAAAAAAATAATACCGTTTAAAATTTAGAATTGTAAAGCTGTCAATGCAGTAATTGTTATCTTAAGCTTGCAACGTTGACTAGTACAAATAGCAAATCGATCTTTACTAGTCGTCACCAGCCACTTTTATCGTCACCAGCTCTTCCACCATACTTTCGATATCGATAAACTGTTTAAACGCCCTGTCACACCATGGCGTGGAGTACCCTTCGCACAACTAATTGCGGGAGTGCTGAAGACAAGGCAACTGCTTAGTAAAGACTGGTTAACGTGATAAACGAGACGCGGGAGTCTACATGACAATTGCATAGTGAAACTCTCTACAGCTCCTGTCTCGTTTATTAGCCGCTGACAACTGGATATTCTCTCCACTAGATTCATACCACTGTTAGCATCAGGGAGCTCTGACATCTTCTATGTAGCTTAGATAAATGAACGTTTGCCTTGCCTTGAATAACGCCTTTTAGACAATTTTACTTCGATTAAAGATTTTTTAATATTTCGAATTACCGAAACGTTGCCTGCATTTCTGATATCATATCATCTGAAACTGTAATATTAATTTATGAAACCAATAGCTACAAAGAAGTCAGAATGATTGTCATGATTAAGACGACGTAACTACGACGACTAACAACTTTCTGTTTATAAACGTAACGTCAGCGGGAAATAAAATATAAAACCGCAAGATATTGGGAAAGCAAATGTTATGCTAACAAATCACTGCAATAAATACATTAGAACATTAGAACTGCATTAGAACTCACTAGGTGAAGATTCAAAGCAAATGTTGTATTATTAAGTATTGATAACCACAGACTTCATCATGAGAGGGTAGAGTATTTTATCGAAAGGTTTCACGGGCTTACGTAAGCCAATCATGATGTTCGCAACAACCAATTTGACATTTAATAAACTATCGTTTACGAGAACATTCATCTTATACTTAAATATATTGGAACTAATAAAAAGAAAATTACTCTAGCGTTAGTAGCTCACGAACTTTATTACATAATCTTGAGCACTGGTTCGAAGAAGCTCTTTCTGGTGCCTACTTACAAAGGAAATGGTCAAACTCTTCCGGGCTTTTGTATATTTACTTCTCTTCCCTACCCCTACCCTACGCCCTACGCCTTACCCCGTTGGCGATCACAGGCGTGATGTTACGTTTTTCTTTGTTCGCGTCAATATAAGTTCAAGATAATTTTGTAAATAAATACGAGAAACTATCAAGGTGGACGTGGTCACCAAAGGCAACTTTAATATAATAGAAACGAATAACATTTACAACTAGATTCAACTATTCGAACATGTATTCTGCACCAACCTCTAGTGACGTAATTACACCGGGATCAAAAGGATACCACAGAAAAAAGCATTACAAGTTTATACAGCTGGGATGACAGTTTTGGTTACAAATTTTTTATTTTAAACTGTTGAAATCTTACAAATTAGATTGTTGATAACAAAATTTGATCACTAGTTGTTCGAGTGGTTGCAAGCGAGACTATTAATCCAGAGACCGCAGGTTCAATTCTCGGGTCGAGTACTAACGGATATCTCTACCTTGAAATTTATAGCTGTAGCTCGGAGTCAATATTATGAGAATAGGCTCTCCTCTTTTTATAATATAAAAATAGAAGAACAATACAAGAGACAAAAGTTAAGCGAAAAAAACAATTATTCACGCTGATGATAAATGCTAATTTAGAATAAAAAATCTAATAACATTGATAAAATTTTATCACGTTTTTATCAACTTTCATTCACTAAGCGCAATCATGTCAAGCTTATTTTAATTTGTAGAACACACATTTTAAACATCACACTAATAATTTATGAACAAAAATATTATGAACATACATTGAAATATTCTTTCTCAAAGCACCTTTAACATTAATCACCACGGGCGCGCGGTAACACTTGTGAAGCAAGACGAATCCTGACCGATGGCTCTCACAAAAACTGACTTTTTATGGTGTGGAATGTAGGGGAGAATAATCGACTCGGTTTTGGATAAAATTGCTTCGAAGAACAGTCATCGCCGGCCTAATGTCTTCAGGGAAGCGGCTATCTTTTAAATCACTTAAATGGTAATCAGGAAGAAGAGAAATAAGGAACACGTAAGTAATAATGGTAGAGCCACTAATATGGAATAGATTTATGCTTCGACTCGGCCTTATTTGGCAGGAGATATAAGTATATGGTGACCGGCAAACGACGTAATTTTTCAAAAACGGTCTAATTATAGAGACTTAATTGTTGGACATATCTATAGTAAAACGAGCTTCATTGTAAAAGAAAAGTTTAATTTAATGAACTTTATAAACCTTTCGAAGCATCAAAGTACATAAACTCCCATCCCAGACAACGCAAATCGATCAATCACAAGCGAAACGATTAAGAAACTGGACACGTTAAATAATCACCCAATTATTCAGTATGTAACACGTCTAATCGGTATCGTGCGTTACGCGTTAACATTTAAGTTAAATCTCATCTATACATACATAATTACCGAACACTTTCGCTTTCAACCGATACGATATGACATAACGATGTGGTGTACTGCAGCCACGAGGGTAAGACAAACCGTGCCTCTATTTGTCAAAGTCGATTTCTTTGAAACAGATAACATCTCATTTGTATCAATGTACTAGACCTTTATTAGTCTATAGCACGATCGGTATCAATGATAAGTTTTTATGCTTTTGTCTCACCATGCGCTAGTAACTAAAAGAGAATAGACTAAGAACATCATCATCAAGTCTTTAAAATCGCACTTAATGTGTGTAGTGCCTTAGGTCTGTACATTCTGAGAAGACAGACATGGAAGAATTAACGTTGTAGTTGTTGCTTGATAGAATAATATATAGCGATCCTCCGCGGGCTCTTCTATATATCAATTTTGTAAATCTATATATCTATTTGTTTAAAAATAATATGTGAATGGGGCTCCACCTCGAAACCAAGCTTTCAATGTACGAGTAAGAATGCGACAGTACATATACAAGCGGAAACGAGAAAAGTACTACGTACTTACACATGCAAAATTGACTTCCAACTATATCTGTAACCAAAAAACTTCGCTTACGTAGTATCTCTCTTTAGATAGAGCTTTTACATAATGACTTACAATAAAAACCGCCTGAAGCCAAATCCATTAATATATCAAAATTTATTAAGTGCGGGTATAAGAAAATCAAAGTAATTGCATAAACGCAATATATTGTTGATCGAATTATTACTTGTCGCGTAGAAAGTGAAACACTATAATAGTTTTACTTACGCTAAAACTGTAATAAAAAACTATCGCCGTTACTTAATTGTTCACTTTATTAATCACCAAATCTATATCCGGAATAATGTGATAATAAAACTGAACGCAAGAAATCGATCTTTATTTTATTGTCGTTGCATAAGGACTATAAAATTGATATTTAAGTGTCTTTGATAAATCAATATCCTTTTGCAATAATACCTACAGTTATAGCTTACAGAACTTTGATAATTTTTATGTAAAGGAGACCTAATTTAATATCCATTGTCGTCTTTATTTTAAAATTAATTACTAACTCTAGTATCTCTCCGATTGGATCGAAATCTCATATTTAACTAATTTATAACACTAATAGATTGCAAGTTGTGGAAGATCTACATACACAGAAAATGTATTTGCCAACTGAAACTATTAGTATCCAATGCAATTAAATATGCATCTTGAACAAGAAAACGCTAGGCAGTCAGAGCAGCCCGAGTTAGTCGTACATTCCTTCACGCAATGTTGTAGAATGAAGTCTACGCGTGGTCAGTTCAAGCTAACGTGTGAATACCGAAAATCCGGCTCGGTGTATCATGTTTGAATTTCAATTACATTTAAATGATCAGAAAATATTAGCTGGAACTATTAATAAAAAATGTAACACTGGCAGCATCACTGGCACTGACCACGAACAAGCCTCTCAATTGTAATCAACAGACAAATATACTACAGAGAACAAACAAGAAAATATCAATAGGAATACATTAATTCACTTAGACTCAATTCTTATTATGTCATCTCCTCAGTATGACAAAGGAACGCCCACTATTCCATGCAAAGTATAACAACAGGTGAGTCGCGGAACTCGTCGGAACGGAGTCGCGCACTCCTCCGTCTACCCAACTCTTCAGGAAGAAACAGGTGTGACGTTATGTTAATATAGATGCAGGAACTATAATGCAAACATTATTTTAAAAATTCAACACAGCGTTACATCTAATCACAAGCTTTCCAACCGTTAACCTTGTCATCTTACAAGGTTCGTGAGCAATCTCTTGATTTGCATAACTGCCTCTACAATACCAAAGGGCCCCAGTTCATTTGAAACTCTCCTTACCGGTGATTTCACTTTCTATCCATATTGTCAAAACACGAGACTCGCGAGTGTTTACGAGGAATAATATTTATCTAAGAAACATCGCACTGTAGGGCTTTGTACATCATACAAAGTAAACCTACCGTTACCATTCAAGGAAAAAATTTACGACTATCTTCTCACGCGATATTGTCTCTTATTACTTTGGCATTAAGGATAAATATTGTAGTATTATACTGTGTTGATAACTTTATGATTTAAGTAAGCAATGTTTACTTTCGCTTCACTGAAAGCTACGTGGCAGGTGGACGTTGCGGGGACAATGGGAAAAAAGCATTTTCTTATGACTTATCAATGAAAGCTTAAAGACTGTATAGACATTTTTATAGTACAGTTTGATTGACTATTGAGCTTTTAAAAGCTTTTTCATCAACCCATATGAAAATGCCATTTATAAAGACGTATCCCAAACGATCTATCGTGCTGTGTTCACGCATAGCACCTATATAGTCTGAGCTAAAAATGGGTATACACTAGTAACAAATCATTCCTCATTATATACACAGACTCATAGCTATATATCAGCTGTCTAATCTTCAAAGTACAGACTCTACCTACTTCAAAATGATTTGGCCATGTGCAAGTTGGCTCTAGATATTATTATATTAGTACTTCCAACCTCATCAAGGTTTCCTTAAGTACAGCGCCATACATTGCATAATGTTTACCATTAATTGCCTGCAGAGTCGCCCAACAGCTGCAACGTTCCATAGAAAAATTATTTGACGAGTTTTTTCTACGAGATAGCCATTGTTTTTTAGCCTTGGCACCGTAATAATGACTAATGATAGATACCTATAAAGTTAATAAAAACTTCTGACATTTCAATCACAATGTTTCTACTATTCATTTGCGGTATTGTGAAAAGGCAAACACAATATCGTCCTTTAGAATCGTTATTATTGAGTATAATTTAATATTGTTCTGACTACTGCTTCAATGCACTTTTTAATCAATTACTACTACAAGATTGATTTGGAAATAGGTGTTAAAACAAAGGTGTTTCGTTAATGTCCTACCCCCGTGACCTACTTCAAACGGAACTGTACGGCCAGCTGATACCCGCAACTTGCTTAGATCCTCGTCTGTTATCGATCGCGTACATTATATTAACCATACATACATACATACATTTGTTTATTATTATGCAATATTCGGCCACGATACTGCCTGATGAAAAGAGCGAAAGTGTCCTAAGATAGACTATGCGTGCGTAGCAAAAGCCAACACACCCTTGCTTTTAAGAGTCGTACAAAATACTCGCAAAACTTTCAATAGTAACTCTTTAACTTTTATATGTTCATACGTCAACGCATACGTCAGTCGAACTTGACTTAGTGACAAATTTATTACGCAGCACTAAAGCAATAAGACCAGCAGCACTTTGGGAAACTAAAGTATTGAACAAGCACAGCGACCGACTTTAAAATTTTACAGCCGAAAAGGGTGGAAACACGATAAAGCTGTCATAGTGATATATAGCCAGCGTTTCATTGGATTTTACGTATTTACGTTCAACCAAAACCACGGGGTGAGCACGCGAACCTCATTGCACGGAAATCGTTAATATGCAGGTGTTTTGGAAACTATTTAGAATAGTTTACAAAAACTGAGCGTTTATTTATTTATAGATTAGACCATCTAGCATCGAATCATTACATTAGAACATGACGGTTATTTTAAAAAGAAGTTTATACATGTACAATCATATTATGTACATTCAATGGTACGGCGTCAAAACATGCTCAAATACGCACTTGATTAGATTAGATAAATTGTGATAAGCACTGGGAAGTAGTTATAGAAGCGCCCAAACAATAATTTAAAAAACCTACACATATAGTGCAACATGGCTGAACATTAATCATATTAAAAAAGAATTAATTTCATCGATTACCATTACATTACTGTATCTTACTAGAAAAACAACTTAATACAACTGTTTAATCTTATGTGTAACATGTGCATCCGAATTTGTGCTTTATGCGCAAAATCTCACGACCTCATTAATACATCCGCAGTATAAAGACCGGGGCGGAGTTACATAAAGCGCATATTGTCTTAAACGTAGTTAACAGACGCCGCGGATATTACAACTTGTACGAACACTTTACAATTTTCAGACGCTCGTGCTGTCGAGCCGATGACAAATTCGCCAGTTGCGTGACGATTGCCGCGTGACACGCGACTACGAATGTCGAATTTAAATGAGTTTCGGAGCTTTACAATCACTTTTATATGTAAATACTGCATAGTACTTACTACTCGGGACTTTGAACGCACGGTTCTGATGAATATTATTATTACTATTTAGTATCTACGATCCTTACACGAATTAAGATGATTACGAGTACCAAATATCACATGGTCACGCCGATTTCACAGACCTCTGACTCCCCCATCAACCAACCTGACGTATTTGATTACGATAGGTGTCTTGGAACTCTTGGACACCTACGCCACCAATATTCAACAACATTCACATTGTCATTTTATCATTGTGTTGACATTCTGTCTACATTTCCGAGCATATTTTGACGGTTCATTTTAACGGTTGAACGGTACCTGGAACGTTCGTTACTCGGCCTAAATGTATTTATACAGAAGTGATTGCATTTAACGCTTTAATATTATAACTAAATTGTACCTATTTTAATCAATTAAAGTACCTATAAAATGTATGTAGTGATAGAAAGCAGTGAACACATGAGTAATTTAACGGTTTTTTTAACATCTATGGACACCAAATAAAGCCAAGTAAAATCTCGGCAATTTAAATTTTAATATGCCTTTTGAGAATAAAGCAATGTATTAAATGCTCTCTATCACTGAGTAATTAAAAGAATTAATTTAAAGAATTTGTGAACACTTATAACAAACACCATTGTAGCTGTACCAGCAGTAGTGACGACCCTATCTGAGCAATTATATAGACGTACGTTAACGTCCGTCCGTCCGTCCGTCCGTACGTTAACGTTACAGCCTGCAATCGTCTCAATTCGATAGTAATGGAATAATGCATTTATTATGATAGCGGCATTAGCTTTACGGACAATGTTCAGTTGTTGAATAATCATAATTCAATTATTATATAAGATAACATGAGCGTACGTTGAAGTTGAAATATGGGTTTATCTAAAGTAAAGTTTACCATAATATGCAACCTCTGCCCCTCTCCGAGAACTTCATTTCCCGGAACACTACATTTTCTACAAGAAGTATAACAGGTCGAATTTTTTTTTGTTAGTTAACTTTTAATTTGTCTACACATCATCTAAATCGGTCATCATCATCAGCCTATAGCTGTCCACTGCTGAACATAGGCCTCCTCCAGACCGGGCCACGCTGCTCGGTCGTCTAAATCGGTCGAGTCGTATAAAAAATACAATGTGAGCAAAAACCGAACCAAAATTATACATAGACAGATATTATATGCACACGTTATATTTAAGCAACAATATAAGCGTAGAAAATACAGCTAAATGATACATCATAATGTAGGTATTCCGATGTGAATAATAAACTATCATAATGACACTGAAACTTCCTTCATTCATTCGTGAAATGGTCTAATTATCCCTCTTCCGGGCTCATATAGTAACATCGAAAACAATTTATTTCTACATTCCGACGAGATCAATAACCTAATACAAACTAAAAACTAATTATTAGTTACCGACTCCTAATACTTTGCTCCTAAGGGACACCTCTTACTATTTTCGAAATAGATTTTACTCTGAGATATAATCTTTCTGAACCAAATCTCACTTGTGACATTTTGAAAAAAAAACACTTAATGTATTACATTACAAATTTCAGGAATAATAAAAATTATTGTTATAAAGAACAATGCTATTATATTATGTAACATTAAATACGTAACACTAATTCCCAGGCGAACGAACATCAGAATAAGTGTTAACTAATTCCACTAACTTCCCGAAACAAATAATTCCACTTCTAGAGAACTGTCCATATAGAGTACACATAATATATCACTTATTTGTCTAGGAAACATCGCACTCACGAACAGAAATCCATAACGAATCGACTAATTAGTAAGAATAATATTACATAACAATAATATTACGTAACAAAAATATTAACAACAGTACAAATATACAGGTGCTCGTAGCAACCAGAGTACAAACCAATCTCCAAAGTCGACACGCGTGTTAGCTACTTATTAAAATTCAATCCACACTGAGGATGACAACGTGAGATATGTTCGTAGCTGCGTTCGTCATCAACGGCCAGTTACCGTCGAACGCTTGAAGAAAATCAATCGCACAATTCTATGCGAGACGATGGAGTATATAGTTTTTTTACTTACGTGTCACGGAGAAATCGTTGAACTGAATTTTAAATCTAAATTAAAAAACATCACCACCAGCTTTTTCTTTCAATACAACCAATTGTTAGGTGAAATCCAAAAGAAAATTGTTGATTTGGAAGGATTTGTTGATATAAAAATTATTTAGTTCTTACATAGCTTACAAATTATCACCAATGACACATTTAACACGTTTTTCTTCAAATACTTTTCTTTCCAAGAACCCTTCGTGTAACGTTCAACTGCAGCTGTGCCAACGTAATATCTGTTTACAGATATCAGAAAAAACGTGAGTTGGAATACTGTTTCAATTCAATCATAAATCTGAACCTAGTCGTATTTGATGATGTTTAAGGAGATCTGCAATCAACACAAAAGTTGATACAAAAGGATACGATCATTCAAGTCACATTCATAAAAACTTAATGAATCAAAGAACAGATTACATCGCGGACAATACCAAACAAATATCAATTAAACAGATGATGATGATGATGAATGATGATGAAATTAACTGAGACAGCAGCAAACCCTTTTCGAAACGTTAAGATGTAAAACAATTAATAAACAATTGGGGAAACAAGACGGACGTCACGGCACTGAGCATTCATCACAGTTTAACGACACTTCACATAAAACATGTTCCGCAGCCACCTCGACAGCTTTGAAATTTATTTCATGGTGATTTCATGCTTTGCCCCGTCAACATCTTCCCAATGAGAATTGCTTTCTCTTAACGCCCTTTCAACAGTGACCCAATAAAACACTCGAAGATGAAACAAAACGTTATACGGCTTAGTACAAACATAAATTCATTCGGATAAACCGTTTGCGTAGTTCAATTGAAATTCGCTTTGAAAAGCCTTTGAATTTCACGAGATGCTTTAGTTAATGGTATTACTAAGTTGCGATGGTAAATTGAAAAGGGAACTTTTATTCATAGTAAAACAAAACAGCACGCTAGAAGAACGAAAAAAGCCAATAAACACTTATACATATGTTTATTGATTCTACTTTAAAATTTCAAATTAGCATTGTATCTGAAAGCTACATTTAAGCCTAGAGATGGCTTACATTCCTCCTGTTTTATTTTAGTATACGTTGCATCCAATTTCATGTAAGAATGAAGTCCACTGACATTGCTGATTAATAAATATCTGGTATCTTAATGTAACTGCTTACCACACAATTCAAATGATAATCCAATAACCGCAGATTAGCGGTGAGAGTTTGTGTAGTAGCGGTATTCCTAGTGTTCAGCCGAGCCGGCACAGATTGTGGGATTTCAATACAACAATATATTGGCATTGCAACTACCCTTGATTTAAGAATTCCGTAGTAACATTTACTAGGCTGTATTTAACTGTGAGACACGTGTGTGTAACTGTCGTATGAAATAAGGAGGTCAAATAAACCAGAATACGAGGCGAGAAATAAGTCCAGTTTCGATGTTTGCACACACCTTTTCGCATTAACACAGGCGCGGACAGTGGGTATATGAAACCGTGCACTAGGTTGCGGAGAAAATTCTAAGTTGCATGAATCACCAATGGCCACAGCTATGTATTTCATAACGACTGGGCTGGTATCGTGATTCACGACACCGCGTTATTTATAGGAATACAATAATCAGTATAAATCGTTACCTACTAAGTAACACACATATAATTGATAAAGAAATTCATAGCGCTATACTTAATATGGAAAATATTATGAAACAAGCTGACAAACAAGCAACCTATAAAATTATCGTACAACCACACGTTTTAGGTACAGTTAAAACGCAAATAGTTACAATAAAACAAAGAGTGGCACGTTCTGTGGACGGTACGAGATAAAGAAACTTGATATTTTTGTGTAATGAAGGTGACGTACGCGGCGCGACCGGTGTCGGGTCGCGACGGGTCCGGCGTCAAAGCGCATCTTCAAACGGCCAACGCCATAAAGGACATCGGACACCGCGCATAGCCGACGTACAACAGTGTCGCTCATATTTAACGGAGTTTTCAGAGCGGATAGCGTTAATTGCCACGCAGAACCCACTCGGATTCTTACTATGTGTCATTGTGCGGTTACGAACAGACGACGCGCCCGTTATGCCATTCACACGTGAATTTACAAAAGTTTTCCCACAGCTCGTGATATGAATTGACACGTTTCGAATGTATTACGGTACGCTACATTGTTTTAAATGAAAATATTTTGACAACAAAAACACGCATGCTTTAAGTAATAAACGTGAGATCGGGGTCAGGTTCGTGTTAGATAAGACGAAACTGTTATTTAAAATTTAATTGTGCTTTTTTGGGAATTATAACATTCTGTTTTCAATAATCGGTAGCCTTCGAAGCCGGCATGAGTTTATCAAAAGAGATGAATATAATTAAAGCACGTCTGTAAGGATAGAAATCCTCAGTGCATTCTGCTAAACTCTTGAGGGTTGATCTCGTATAACTCGGAAGTACAGTAAATGGAAATTAAACCACCTGTCACAATCTGCTGTAACTCATGGACATCTCACAGTTATACAATCTCAAACATCTTGATTCGTTCAACAGTAAAAAAACACGTAAGCTCAACGAAAAAATCGATGTATGTGCGATCACACGTCTTTCAATCACACACACGTATCCTGTTGGTGGTCACAATGATGCTATCTAAGAGCGATCGATCGAGAAACGGTCGGAAACCGTTGGCAAAAATGTACTGTACATTTATTACAGTCGATTCTTTACCTACTTACCGGACCGTTAGCGAAGTGACGCCGGAATACGAACGAGGTTAAAAAAATCGACGTAACACATGCAAATGTTAGTTAGTATCTTCAAAACTGGCCGATGCCGCCCATGAGGTAACAGAACGTGAGTCTCATGTCAAAGTCGATTGCCAAACGACAGGAATATATTACAAGAAACTTTAAAAAAAAATCTTTTATCATTTTGTGAGCAATCAAATAGTTCAAGATTGGATTATATATTTTTTTCATACCTAATAAAGTACTTGATGGACGGAAAATGTTATTACATTTTCCGTCCATCAAGGAAAACACAAAATACGTATGTACATATATTTAAGAAAAAAAACTTTTATCTCCATTGACATAAAACAGATAAAGCCATAAATCAACTACGCTAATTACATACATACATATGTACATTCATTTTAAATACCAACCATTCATTCATGAGTCATTGAAAAATCGTAGGCCCCCGTGGTAACACCGATGAACGCCAGACGGACACTTGAGCCTCATAAAAGAGATCATTCATAACTTTCTTAGAAAGCACATACATACAAAAAGTAACTGGACGAGTTATCGGCTGTCGTGCACACCGAACGGCTGTGAACACGAGACAGCTGACAATGGAACTGATTATTATTATTACAGTTCACCTTATAACTCTACATATTGTTATTTCATTCACACGCTATATGCCGTAAATCATCTAAAATACATACGTGACATCTGATACGTTATGTATCTTGTAACAAAAAAATAATGACTTTTACATTGATTAATGTAAATTACACTACCGGTACAATACTAACTGTCGTGGAGGTAAGCGTACTTCTGTAAGCCCTCTCCGCACACAAAGTGGTGCTGACTGCGCATCTCGATCCAGACCGCCTTGTTATTTATACCGCATCCAGTTGTAAGCGTATTAAGTGACTGCACTGCTGGCGAATTAGCATAACAGTTAATTATGTGGACTTAGCTTTGCCCGCGGTTTCTTTGTGTACGAAAGGATACGGTTTAATGTTAACGAAAAGATTGGTAGCGCCTCAACGGGGGAAAGCTACATAAAGTCTCCCAAAGCAACGGATGCTCAGATCCAAGCAAATTACTAAGAATATAAATTAAGAAAATATAAGAGCTTTATACCACTATAAGTGTGTGTAGATATCTAACCTATTCTCTCAATTCTACTTTAACGATACCAATACTGAAACTGAAAAATGACTGAATACTTAGCTCTTCGTAAAACGTGACCAAAATTTTTTTTTAAACCTATATTATATTGCATATATAAAGTGACCAGAAGAAATCTTAATGTTTTATATTCTTATTAATTACCGTTTGTGCCGTCTAGTCTATTGTAGAGTAATAGAACGAAGAGTGTAAAATGTATAACATTGTTAGCCGAAAACATTAACAGAGCATGCAAGACAGAACAATAATATTGCGTCTCAAATGTTGACTCTGTGCACTAAAGGAAATAAAAAAAAATCGATTTAAATCCATTCCGTTATGTTACAAGACGCAGTAGAGACGCGATGTATCTCTACGTATCCCCACATATAATATAGCAGAATAAATTCTTTCCGAGAGTTTGCGGTATAAAATGTCAAGGTTTCATCCGAATCGATCAAGTGGCAAAGCTATTCTTTAAAACGCAAACATGCAACAAGCACAATCGAAGGAATTAACAGGCGTGTATTTAAAAAAATTTTTTGGAATAGTTCAGAAACGATTTAACAAAAGGTATTCGTTCTCTTATGCTATTACTTTGCTCACTATATTATATGTGACATATGTCGGCAAACAAAGTCTAATAATGTCAAATAACTAGGTCTAATAATGTCAACTAATCAGCGTTAGAGAAAAATGTAACAAATTGTCCAAACCAAATTGATGGAGCGACAACTTGCCGTCTGAATACAGCCCATGTATAAAGTTTAGGAATAAAAACAAATGCCTTTTCATTTCATTCACCCGACTATGGCACATCATATTCAAACCACCCTCAAACAAATAGGAGTGCACTACACTCTGCCTATCCCTTCGGGGATTACAGGCGTGATGCTACGTTCAAACAAAAACATTTTGCAATACATCTACGTATTTGTGTTGGTCCGGCCGCAGACAGACAGGTCTATTGAAGTTGCATAAATTTAATTGCTGATTAACTGTTTAAAAAGCTATGCAACGAGTTGCACAAAGTGTTGCTAACAAACTATGTATTGGGCAATAAATTGCGTTGTAATCAAGATTCTATCGACAAATTAAAGATTAAATGTCATTCAATATATCTTTATTTTAAACACCACTGAGACTTCCCTTACATACCTCAGTTTAAATAGATAGGAAATATAAAAAAATGTCTTAAATTTTCAAGGAATCTAACATAACAAAATATCACGCCTGTGCTTTCCTAAAGAGGTAAGAAAAGAAGTGTGGTACACTCTCCTAATTCATTCATTATGTTATAATCATCAATATCAGCCTACTTTCGTCCACTGCTGGACAAAGGACTCTCAAACAGCACGTTTTTATGTTATAAGCACCAGCAATGAATGGGGGCTGATCAATTAAGAACTGCCGCTAATTAACTGTCAATCATGTTTCATTTATTATTATTATATAATACAAAATTAGCAAGACCTTTGTAACAACAAAAAATAGGCCTTTATATTCTTGTTATAGATTACTATTAATGAACTATCGTATTTATATAAGGCCTGTTTCAAATAACCATTCTAAAACCACCTCCTAACGTACGGGTAAAAGATAAACATATTAGATACAATGTCCAATCAGGAGTACAATAATTTAAAACTAAGAACACCATTACTCCGACCAGTGTATAATATATGATAATTATAAACGCTTCTGGCTATTCACACAATGGACTTCCGGGCGGGCGGCTTTCTATGTTGTATATGGACTAAGCCAATTAAACTTATAACCCTCAGTTATGTGGTAGATTCGATAATCCACTGCCATCATCATCATCATCATCATCATAATTATCATTATCTGTCATTTCACTTCCATTATTACCCTTCTATCGTTCCAATATTCGACACTGGTCTCCTTTGAGAGTGAAAAGGTTTAAGGACATAATCTACCACGTAAACGAAAGCCGGGTTGTTAACATTAAAAATACCATACCAGTTATACATAATAGCAAAAGTTCCCCCATAAACGTGATTAAAAATAAGGCCGATTGCAGATGCATTGTTATTTCGGCGATATTAAATGTATAAATATTGTCTTAGTATGTTGAACTATCACACGATTTAGACCGGAACAGTGCTACGAGCGCATCGCAAACGTACAATATGTGAGGCTGTTCCGCTTCCGCGGTGAAGCCTTGCGTAGGAGATTCAGGTCGCAACACCTGCTACAACTCGATAGGTTATTATAATAGTATTATTACTGTTTTGATAAAAACATTTCTGTGTGCCCGGTGTGTTACAATAGGCTCACCCCCTATTTACGAGTACCTATATACCTATAAAACATAACTGGTGAAAATTGGGAGTACTACACTTCTCTGCCTACCTCTCCCGTGAAATACTAGCGTGATATTGTGTCGTTCTTTTTTAACCTTGCCTATATTTTAGTATCACATCTGTAATTGTCTCCCGGAAACCAGCGTGGTTAATAGGCTCGATATAACAAGTATCTCTCTGTTTACTCCGTAAGAAACCTCGTTTTACGATATAATAACAATAATAACGAATGTTTTAAAGTAATACATTTAATATAATCATTTCAAATGATTTTAATTTAAATATCATGCTCCAGATTCACTGTCAATATTACAATAGGTATCTTTAAACATGATTATATACATATGTACTGGCTTAACTTGCGCGCTATTTATTGGATGGCCGGTGCATACATACATAATCATGTGTATAAACACATTTAATAGTAAAACATCTTCAAACAGTTCCAAGTTTACAAACATAGTCCTCTATGACGAACGAAACACGTGCTAAAACAAGTGAGTACGTATTGTTTAATAATAACGAAATGTCGCCATGCAGCCCCTCAGCAGCTGTCGTATGACATCACTTGGAACGAGTGGCTCGACAGTGAGCTGACTTTTACTTATCAGGCCAAGGACGTTTAAAATTTGCATTAGCTTTATTTAAAAACACTTCCTACACAGATCGGTCGCATATTAGAATTTCAAAAATATGTTCTAATCTTTAATAATAAAGATAAGAACGATCTAATAATTTCCGATCTATCTTACCATCTAATCTGGATTTGTGTTTCGATGGCAATGGCATAATCCACAGCGAGACGTAAGCGTAACGGGTGAAACGTGGGAGAGTTCTATACGCCTCTGCCTACCTATTCGTGGATTACATGCGTGAGGTTACGTTATATTCTAATTTGCAATGGACATAAGGGAAGCTATTAAAAATGTTTCCGGTGGTAAATACTTTTTTAACGATCATTAAGCTTATATTTAAACTAGATTGGCCTTGGAGTTTCTCATTCGTAGTTTTATAGCGAGTTTCAATGTCGATTACTCTATTTCTGCGTAAATATATGACACGTCGTTATAAATGGCACGATGGAAGACCTTTAATTTTATGACTTTCACGGAATACTGCGTTTTCACTGCGGATGTTGTACTGTGTATGAAATTATAAACAAACCGTTGCTAATTAAATTTATATCAATAATTTTGTGGTCGAGTCGCATGTAAAAATGTGTATCTAACAACATGACTTGCTTCAACTGGTCGTGAATGTTATGACATAATTATCATATGAATACGTCCAAAAGGTTAATGGTTCTCAAGAGTAGAGTTATCTTAGTAAAAATATGAAACAAAAATTTAGATAAACAAATATGAATAGGACTATAAATAACTTACATTTTACTACCAATAAATACATATGAAATTTGCCTTAAAATGAAATTGTACAATTTTCAATCCTGTCTAGTTAGTTAACCAGCAGCAACCATTGCGTCAACCGTCAACCGTCCCGAGTCGCGGCCGACCCCGTCAACCTGTCGCCCCGATGTTTATCGCCGTAATACCCGTTAACCACTAGTTAAAGTTCAAATCTCTCCCACGCTGATAACTAACCAATGCTATAAAATTCATGCTAGAATTTTGATTTGAATTTACACGAATTTGAAATGTTCGAAATTCAAATTATCAACAAATAGATATTGCACGGTTCTGTTACTTTGTCGTAAAACGTATCTTCTTACTAGTGATAAAATAAAAAATAAGACTTGTGTCTTCATTGTGCCAAATAAATAGGACAGTTCCTGCTCTCCAGAGTTCCTGAACTGACCTGTCACTGAGCCTGTTCATAGCCCACAAAGGAGTATATCATTTCAGCTTATCAACTGGTTGAACTGATGTGTATTACCGTAATACCCAACAGCCTCTAGTTAAAGTTCAGATCGTTCCCGCGCAGATGACTAAGCAGTCGAACAGAGTTACAGGAGATTATTAGAATTTTCTTTGTTATTTTCTTTAACTCATAAAAACTTGGCGGACCGCTCTATCAACTTGGTCGCGGATAACACGCATCAGCGACTGATTTTAATCAACATTGAATACTGATGTGCTTGGACTGCAGTCACTTTACTACAGATAAACAAACTTCAAATAGTATTGATGTTATACTTGAGTCCAGCGTGGTAAATCCGATAACAGAGGGCATACAAAAAGGTTGTGAACCACAAACCAGTTGAAGGTTGAACAATGTTCTTTTGAAAAGAAAATACATATGTTTTTGCTACCTGTAAAGAGTCTACGTTGTATACCGATTTGTACCTAGAAAAGATCGTTTTGCTACTTCTAAAGAATACGTTGTAAACTAATACGTAATAAACAATTTGAAATTAACAGCAATATCCAGCCACAGATAGAGAACGTTTGCTCAACTCAGAACCACCGCCCGGGGCTCCGATTGACCCGATCGCCCGCAATTCACATCATAGTTACTGCAATAATACATCCAACTTAGCCTCATAAAGCTCAGGTCAACACTGCAATACTATCAAATATCCCTATCAGAAAGAAGATCGATCGAAGAAAGAAGGTTTATCTCATATAGATACGTTTTTTCAAGATAGCTCGATTAGTTTCGAACCTATCCGAGATCCTTCCTCATGATCTCCCGGCGATGGCTACGAGCTCGCAGCGGAAAAAGGGTTCTTAATTACAACTTAATTTTTCTAATTTATATAACCCTATAGCAACAAACATATCTACATACACAAAAATAATTAAATATTTCTATTCATGAACTCGGTAATTATATTTTTTTTAGTACATAATTGAAATTCGACCGGACCGGTTATAAAAGTAGTTTAAGCGTACACATACATACATAATTATGAAATAAACACATTTAAGTATAACAAAGCCATTTGTCATGCCTACCCCCACCATGCCGCTGTGGCTTAAGTTTCAAACGCCGTGAACCGCGAAGGCTATTACGCGGAAATAAAGTATCTTTAATTTCTTTTATAACAGAAATGAAAAAAATAGCAACAACAAAATAATAAGAATCATATAATGTAGAAGAAGCGCAAGCTTGTAAGGATAGACATATTTGGCACTTCGTACTCTCAGCCTACCCCGTAAGAGGCTTGGCGTGAAGATATATACATATTTATGACAACCAGCCTTTTAGATTATATTTTATGTCAAATATTCTGCCTCATTTAGTAAC
>DWEE01000012.1:0-28477 GCA_018245755.1 Parelbella macleannani | reverse complement strand
ATACACTGCGTTTTATACAAGAAAAAAAAATTATACACACTATAGTTGGACATTAATATAAGAGATCTAATGCAGATTTTAGGAGAAATAATATGAATAAGTAATTACAGATTTTTACGCAGGTGTATGCAAAATACGTCTTGATTAGAGCGCGTACAATAAAAATGCCTTTAATACAACAAAAATTGAATAATAATAAAGGAAAATAAATATAAATACAAAATGTCGAACAAAACAAACACCTGCCGTACACACATAGGTGTATAAACAAGGGCCGAGTTCAGTAATGACCTGTTTGCTCATTCGAACGCTAGCAGTAATAGCATTTCAATCAATAATGTACGTAAAATTTTACTTTCCACTGTTTTGGTACTTGTATATCGTGATTTGTTAATCTTTATTGTACATTATACATTTTCTATTATAAGTTTCAATGTGAAATTCAGTTACATCTCATTCATCAGTGTCAGGTTTTTAAGGATAATATTTTTTTTACTTTTATTATTTTTCCCAAAGTTGTTAATAGAAAATTGTCAAATTTCGCAAAAAACCTAAGTAAAACTAATATCATTCTTAGTATATCGTCACGCCAGGCCTGTTACGGGTAGGCAGAAGGCGCTGAACGCCAAATATCTCTATCCTTACAGACCTGTCTGCTTTTTCTATATTCATCAAATAATGGAAAGTTTCAGCGTATTACTGTGAAATTAGTGATAATATTGGACTTAGTGAATACACAAAACTGATCGACGTTTCCGTCTACGGGCGGCACTGATTTATTATTTATGTGAAAGCAAATGTAATCAATTACCAATAAATATGTAAAAAGGTCGTTCAAACGATTTTGTTTCTGTTCAAGCCCTATTTTATGAAAATGTTTGTGTAGCGTGACCCAGTGCTCTGCTCCACTGGGGCGGGCGCGGTGGAGAGGGTGTAAAAAATAGCTCAGAAAACTAAATGAAACGTAACGCGATTCTTTCGTTTTTACTTATAACCAACTAAATAAAAAAATACGGACAATTTTTTATATATTTAACCCGGCAAACAGTGAAACGGGCAACTTGATACTAGACGATAACCGTTCCCTATGGACATTTGCAACACGCGAGGAGTGCGCAATGCGTTGCCGGCAGTGACGGAAAGCTCTTTTTGCGATTTTCTTGAAGAGCATTATGGTGTCCTGAGAGAGCCTCAGATGAAAGCAAATTCCACATTTTACACGTACGCGGTAAAGCAGTAAAAACAAGCGTGCACATCGAACCGTCGAGAACGCCACGAGTCCACCTGAATACATTAGTTTTATATGTAAATATATAAGTATATAATATGATGTTTAAAATGGGAAAAGTGTCATCATCATCGTCGTCAACCCTTTTTATCGTTTAATTGTTGGAAACGGTTAAAATGTTAAGGGTTAAGGACACAGTTTGCCACGCTTGCCAAGTACTGGTTGGTAAACTCACACGTCTTAAAAAAATATGGAGAATTCTAAGGTGAGCAAGTTTCCTAACGATGTTTTTCTTCAACGTCAAAGGAATTTAAATTTTAATTTTAAAAACGTACTCCTTTTTAAAGGAAAGAGGTGCACGCCAGGATTTGAATCTAAGACATTGAGAGTTGTAGACTGAATTTAAACAACTAGGCTCTAACTGGTTCAATGTTTTATTTATCATGTTATACAGTTCAAAGGAGCCTATTTCATATGTTTATATGCACCATGTTTAGAAATTACTATGAAAAATTTAATTGGAAAATGGAATCGAATGATACAAGAAAATTGGTACAGTTAATTAAAAATACATTGATTTCTGGAAAGTAACCAACGGCGGGTAGTGGAATAATATTTTATAATACGCCTATAAAAGATTATCTCGCCAATTTTCACGCAACCACGCTGTCCTAAAATCCGCTTTTATTTATGTGTTTGTCAAGCTCACCATGGGCGGCAGTGTTTGGACCGGAAAACAAATTTACAGAGCTGTTTGTGTTTGTCAAACTTAGAACATCCATCGTTAGAGTACGAGGTACAGTAGGAATAACAGATCCATAGCAGGAATAATAAATAGATTATCGCCAATATTTTGTTTGCTGATATTCATTCTTGAAACTATCAACTTTCAAAATACACCTGAATTTAGAATAAATTTACCGTTGCATGTTATAACCTAATAAATAATTACAGATAGATGCAAATAATGTCAAAAATATAAAGCCGATCTCAAAGCATTTTATAAATAATATTTCAATACATATATTAACTTTTATATTGGAGCATGAAAACAGAACGAAATTATTATATTTACGAATATAGTGGAAGATACACGATAAATATTTATTTATCGTGTATCTTCCATGTTGTGACCTTCCTTCCTTTTATGTTGTGTGCGTATGTGTGTATGTGCGTGCGTGTGTGTGTGTGTGTGCGTGCGTGTGTGTGCGTGTGCGTGTGCGTGTGCGTGTGCGTGTGCGTGTGCGTGCGTGTTTGCGTGTGTGTGTACGCGTGTGTGTAGGTGTGCGTGAGTGTGAATGTTTGTTTAGTAAGACATGTTACATACCATCTATTTTTAAATGACTATTTTCAGTATTACACACCTGAAAGTTATCCCGTCATATTACTACTAATTAAACTGCGGGATCACATCTCATGATTCCACTTGTTAGATCCCGTGTTGCTATCTCGTGATACTTTTTATTACGTGAATTATCCCGGGGTTTTTTTATGATAATAAGTATCACTGTATATGATATAGCATACTTCTTACTTTAAAGATTTATCAAAGCTTAGCAGCCAAATTGTTTACCAATCTTAACCGAATCTTTTTTCTCGAATGGTCCTACTTTTACGATAATGACTAAGCGTTTAGGAAGTTTAAAAAGCGAATCCAGTCCCTTCGTTTTAAAACTTTGCTTGTCTGTGACACCACGTGATGGCGTTTGAATAGGGTTCCGTAGATTGAATTTCCGATTGTATATTGCATTTTGAAATGGAATTAATATCAGTAGATGATAAAGTACAACATAATGAATCGGTACATATGTAGTAAGTAATATTAAATACTCGAAAATGTCGATAGTCAAAAACAAACTGTTGTGAAAAGATCCTACAGATTTACTATGTATCTTTATGTTGCCTGTTTTTTACTGGTAAACATTTTAATACACAAATTAATATAATGTACATATAATGTCAAGATATTAAAGTTTTAAGTTAGGATATTTCAATTTTCAGCATTTTTTAAAGATTAACAAAAGTATTTTTTGCCTTCGATTATTTTTATATTTTTTCTTCTTGTATTTAACATATTTTTAATATCATTAACAACGCAGACAAAGCCGTGGGTAGTATTACAAATAATCCTATTATAGAGAAGAAAAAGTCATTGTAAATATTTATTGTTTCTCGACAGACCATTACACGTTTTTATATAGCCATAATATATGTATATGGGACTTGATTCGCCCGCCCGCTGCCCTGAAATTACGTTGTGACGTCATTAACGGCCTATCACTCTAATTAGGCTTGGCAATAAATATCTATAGCAGCTAGCTCATATCACATGAATGTAGCTCATTTGCCGTTTGTGCCCTCGATGTAAATCTGACTTTCTCATTTGCTCGTTTTCGTCCGACTAAATTAAAACAAAGCAAATAAAATTATGTTTCGAGTTCTTTGACGATGAATTCAATAAATCTTACGAGTCATTCATTTCTTTTTCTTCACTGAAATGTAAATAACGTGATCGTAATATTAAAATGGGACAATTATACGTTTAAGTATCGTACAACTGTATATAATTAAGAATTCTTGCTGCAAAATATTTCTCTGAGTTTAATCGTGTTATATTGTTTTAGATATAAATCAAACATTTATTTAATTTATTTTAACATGGTTTATACATATATGTATATTTCTAAAGTAGGTATCTATTTGTCAAAATACTAATATTCGGACGTCGAAAATTTCTGGCTGTAAATTAAAAATTTTTTCGTAAATCGAAAATATTTCAGTATTCGTTGGTCGAGCGGTTGCAAACGCGGTCACCCATCAAGAGGTCCTCGGTTCGATCCGCAGGTCAAATATTATTGGATTTTTCTAAATTGAGATTTCTAATAGTGGCTTACAGTGGGGGTATGTGCCCGATGCATGGCAATAGTTTCACGAACTATTTAGTAATAGGCGTAATCGTAATTAGTGAAATGTGGGATTGTACTACACTTCTCTGACTACGTCTTCCTGGATTAGAGGCGTGATGTTACGTTTTTAAATCAATACTATACGTTATAGCCCTGCCTCTAGCCAGTTTAAGAAAAAATAATTTATAACTGAAGAATTTCTTTAAAAAATTGTGAAAATGAAATTTCTTTAGAAATGTAGCCAGTAGCGATCGTGCCTAAAACTATACAGTTACCTTGCTGCTATTAAACTTATGTGAATAAAAAAAAATCGCGATAAAACTGGTTTGAAGAAAACAGACAGTATTATTGTGTCCATTTGAAAAATGAAACATCTAAGCGTAGCTCCCATAATGTTGGCAAACAATTTCCTCTATTCTTTTCTAAAGCAAATATTAAACGCCACAGCTAAGCCGTAGTGGCTTTTTAATCAGACTAAAAATGTTAGATATCCTGCTTGTAATCTGATCTAGATATTTAACTTAAGAATAACCAGCTTATAGCGCAGTGAATAAAGATGAAATTGTCTATGAATCGATAACACTTACTCGGACATATGCGGCACAGAATTTGTACATTTCAGGACCTACTTATCCTTTTACGTGGCAACACTAAGGTATTTCATGTTTGAATTAACAGTAAAGAAAACTTATTATTATTACTACGTTTACTAAAATAAAAACACTGGGTCGTATACAAAACATCTTATATAAGTGAATGTCGCTTGGAGGCAAAATATTTGGAAAGGTCAAGGCTACCGAAACGTACAAAGGAAAATATAGGAATTATAAAATTTCCCGAGGATTGTTATGACATACCAACATATATACCTATATTTTATCATTAATGGATTAACACATCAGTCTGAGAAAAACAATGTTTTTGATTTGAAAAACATTGATGTTTTTTCTGGCTGAAATAAAATTTAATTCCTTTTCTATCATTTTCTTATTCTACTGTTGGAACTCGGGTCTCGTTTTAGAATGAGAGGGTTAATTAATTAATTAAAATTACGTAACTTCACGCCTATAATCCCCGAAGACAGAGGACTAAGTATACATTCACATTTTACCAGTTACGCTTACATCCCGTGAAATAGGTGAGCCTATTACCATACACCCGGTACAAACCCAGACTCCGAGTCTAGTAGTGACTCGGAAATTCTAAATTAGAAAAATCCAATAGTCCCCGACCCGGGATTTGAACCCAGGACCTCCCGATCGGCAGTCGCGCTTGCAATCGCTTGACCAATGAGGCAGTCACAATTTTCAGTATTTTATGCCTTATTTGATTAATAGACGAGTGACATCAAAACTTGACCAAATTTAGTAATAGATCGCGAACGTTCTGTTAAATCCGATTGAGCCTATTACCATCGCTTCATTATGGGATGTTTGTGGTAAATTGTCAAGAGTCAGTGATTTCCGTAAGCGAGTTTTCGTGTTTCGGCCGTCAACCGAGCATTTCGTTTCATTTGTTATTCTCAGATAGCAGTCGTTAAGTTTATCAGTGGTCATAAAAACCGACATTTTATCTTTTAACCGCGTGTTTATTTAAATTTAATTGATTCAGCCCGTACGCATGGGCAGGCACGCATATGGAGACTTGCCCAAAATTGGGTTATTATTGGACTAGAGTCAAATACCACGAACAAAAAGTTATAAATAACAATAGAACGTTCGACTGTTTGCGCTGCACACAGTTGAACTATGTGAATGTTTGATTACGACTATAACAAAGTGGAGTAAATGACGTTAGGTCACGTGTGCCCGCTTTCTTTATAACGATATTTTATTATTGTAATGCGAAAAAGGTTATTATAATAGGTTTCGAGGGAAACTATAATATTTCTTGGTATAAAAATACATTTATGTACTCAACTTTACATATAGGTATGTAGTTGCGTTTGTGGAAATGTCATTTAGCTATTCAACATATGTACTTTTTAATAGGTAATAATTAAACAGGACTTATGGAGATAAAAATGTCAATTAAAGCGGCAAGTAGGTACCTATTAGCAACGGTAATTTTATTATAAATATTTAATGAAGCGTATCTTGGCAATTAACCATCAAAGAGTCTACTTACCCTGACGACGCTCTCTTAGAGGTAAAAACGTGTCGGTAAATACCAAAAAACTTTGTCGAGCACGCTATTAAGATTAATTTTACAAAACCCGTTACGAACAAAAAATGTTTCGTCGCTGCTTTCTTCTTTAAAAATATCTTTTAAATACTTACATTAAACAACCTATTTCTCTAAATGAACCCTAGGTGTTAAAAAGAACAAACAATTGTTCTGAAGCGTCCATTTGAAACAACGTCACTAAGAAATCTGTTCAACTTCATGCTGCCATTTAACAGAATGATTTTTGATAATCTTTTACAGTTACAAAGTGATGCGTATATATTATTAAGTAGATATTCGGATAGGTTTAAATATCGTTGTAAGCAAGGGCTTATTACGACACAAAAATATTATTTTTGTACATTTGATTGTGACGCTTTTTTATGAATTATTTAAATCTGGATTGACTATATTTGTAATGTTAGATTACATTTGTACAGTAAACGACATACTTCAAAGTTAGGTTTATCATTATCTGAGACTCTGTATATTTGTTGATATAGTGTTGTAAAATGACCGAAATCCCTGTATCTTGCTAAAAAAAATATGTTTAAACTCCAATAGTAAAACATACATATAATTACGTGCCTCCACAGGATTACACGCAAGAAGTCTATTCAATGAATATGTTGCAAATATCACTTAATATAATATATAAATCTGCCAACTCCTACCTATATACCGAGAAAATCTCAGGCTTAGTGCATTTTTTTTTTTAATTTTACACGCAAAAGCTTTCTTAGAGTCGTTTGCAAAATTCTTAATGTCAAATACGTATCTTTAACTAGTACGGTCAAATCTCCCTTTGAGAGCCAACTACAAAGTTTGGCTTAAATGGGTAAAGTTGTTCTACCATATGGCTCACTCATAAAATTTTAAACGAAGTTTCTCTCACAAACTTCGTGAGCAGAGCAGATTTTGTAACGTCGTTTTTTTATCATACTACTACTATAAGATAATGAATATTCCCTGCGAACAGGAACATTAGTTATAAAAGCAAACGGACGTTTAGATCCCGGGATATACTCAGCTAACGCAGGCTAAATTACTACTAATTATTTATCGGTGACAAAATTTTGTACCATTGTAACAGTCACTGATGACTGTCGCCAGAAGATTGGCAAGAAAAGTATAATTGACATGGAGTTGTAACTGTGGCTAATGTAGTGACGTATAGATCAGAACTAATATTATTATCTGCAAAATCATTTCAACTGTCGCAAAAATGTTAAACTATACTTATTACCTCGGTTAAATTTTAAGACTGTAATATCATCATCATCAAACCTTTTATAGTCCCACTGTTGGGAAACGAATCTCCTTTCATTATAAGAAGAAGGTCTTGTCTATCTTCCATTCTGGCCAAGTACAGGTTAGCAGTTTTACACATTTTACACATAGTAATGGAGAACTCTAAAGTTTTGCAGGTTTCATCTCAAAGTTTTCCTTTACCCTGACTTTAATATTATAAATGCACCTAAATTTGTGAAGTTGAAAATCTGTGCCAGGATTTGATGCTACCAATGATATAAATGAGAATACTGGGACTCTAAGTTTCGACAATGATCATGAAAGCATTTTATTGCAGCTGAATGCGTTCCACTTGACAGATGAATTAATCCTATACCCGTCAGACGTCTGTCCGCTCCATACTGTTTAGCCCTATTCATGTCTATACTTGATGGATAAGAAAATGTAACCTATTGGGGAAAAATCGTTTGCTATACGCAAAGATCCTCATACAGCCTTTCAATATACCTTCTTTTGATATCACATGTCACTAATGCTTTTTATGTTCCTAAATAGACACAGCAGAAAGGTAAAAATACAAAGACACAGGTATGTTACATAAAGGCTCCTATCGAAATATTATGATCACACAATGTTCGTACGTACATGTCATTTTATTCGGAATGACATAAAATTCGGCGAATGATAACATGTTCTTGTATGTTCACCTTGTCACGATAGTGCTTAGGGTATTTTACGATTACTATCCTAAAAGCTCACGTTTCTATAGATTTGCCCTTCCCAAATATTTTTTTTCCAGGTAGCCTTAGAAGAAAATGTTTTTTCCAATAATTCCTATATTCTTGTTCACTGTCCGATACAAGAGCGGATGACATGGACATTATTTGTATGATTGGATTGGTGATTTTGATTTTCAAAAAGTATTTTGTTTTTACGATTGCATTACGATTGATGATAAAAAATACTAGTAAATATTCAAGTTAGTTTTGAAGGAATCCAACAAAAAATTTTAAGGAAGTAATATTATATTGCTGACGCTTATAATTTTAACTTTTTTGTAAATTTTTCTGCAGGAGAAAAAAGTATTACAAAGAAAATTAATTATTCAATCAACGTAGGTATTATGTGTTATAAAATCATTTGTGTTTATGAAATCGCGACGGTTCGCATGTCACTCAATGGTTGGCGTGGAGCAAAACTTATGTTACAATCATCATTTTACTACTTTCCCGCATTATAATTGAATAAGTTTTCTATCTTTTTATGCCAGGTTTTATTGATTTTGCTGTTTGAAGCAAACATTTTCCATTCAATCAATTTTGATTCAATGAACGTTGTTGTAGTTAAAATAAATCTATTTCTGGGTTCATATCCAATCATTTACACGTTATCGTCATTTGGTATCTTCGTAAACATATCAAGTGTTTAAAAAAACTGACAAAAATGGCTAAAATCTATCAAAATTAATTTTCTTCCGTTTCACTTTTCTCATCAATACAATAATATGTACAATACATACCTACATAATACATCATATACAATATGCTTTTTATACTATATCAACCAAACCAATGTAAAGACCTCGACAGTATTTACAATGATATTAATAGTGTTAGTTTTCTGATAAAAAATACATTCCTACTCGTATATTCCCATAGCCATTACTGTGACAGCATTTACCTTCACGCGCTAGATATGACTACGGCTACTCTAGTGTCGTCTCTGACTTCCGACTTAACACAATTGTGTTACTCCAGTGATGAGAAATGAATAGTCGTTCATAATACATTATTATGTAATATCAACTTAGTTTTCTGTCTATGTTTTATACTCGTATCTTAACGAGCTCGCGTGCTTTATTGTTCTTTGACACAAAATAGGTCCTTGAAGGAACCAAACCTAGTTTAGTCGAATGCAAATCAGGCAAACATAAGGCGAAACAATATTTTGAAATAAATGAAACTTGCAATATGTAAATGAAAAAAAATGGATGGATTTAACTTCTGTTAATTAAATGTCTTAAAAATAACACGCAATCTCATTACAGTGGCAACTATTAAGCAATTGCCAGTATAAAGAATCTTCATGGTAGGTATCAAGAAAACAAATTTAAGTGCCCCTTTGTTTTGTCTCCAAAGGTCTTTTTAGTCTACACAATGGACCCATATGCGGATTGTTAATCGTTATAAAACCAAACCACCGTTTCGGAAAAGTGTTAAAGAGCAGAGAAATTAATTATTTATCAATGCAATTGCAATAACTGATGACTAGGTAAATTTTACGACTTTTTGGGGAAACATTTATAGCTATTTTTTTTTATTTTTTTTATATTTTGCCATGACTAGGAATCATAATGTTTCCAGTGCACAAAAAGAGACATCCCTTATTCAGTGAAGAACTAACACGCGCTTATGATTTACGTCTTAAATCTTGACAGACTAACATTTTTCACAAAGAAAGTAAAAGGGTTTTTATACGGTGGCCTTTTAGGCGCAACGATAATGAGGCTAACATCGCTTCTTTTACTTTGTGCGGGCCTCTATACACAACTAGGGTACACATTTGCGTCAACGACAAATATTTGCATTTAGTTTCGAGGTGTCCGTTTTGGTACGAATCCGTGGCAAACGGGTAAGCGAGTTATGTTCTATTTACAGTCATGAATATTTCACCATAAAGGATTATTCGCCGTCCTATTGTTTACCACGTAGATCCGTATCTGTCTTAAGTAAGAAAAGCGTAGAAATTGCTGCTTTACTGCGCTGGTCCAATGTAAATTAATTAAAATATGCGATAGTGAATAATATTAAAAAAGGTATATAATCCCAATCACCGGAAATTCCTGCTTAAGGTATTTTCGAATCACTCAGACTGTTAAAACTGTATCATCCTACTTTATTCTGTTTTATTTAATTCTATTTTTTCTTGCAATTTATAACATCGAGTACTTAAATTATTATCTATTACCAAAGTAGTAACTTCATCCAAATAATGATTCACATGATTAAAATCGATGTGAAAATATAATATAATGAATTCAAGAATAGCTTTGCAAATCGAAAATCAATTATGTTTAATGCAGTCACAATGTAATTAATCGACAGTCTTCAAGAGCAGGCATAACTTGGTAATAATTTCTACCGGAGTTTGTATTCTTTTTTCAATTTACCCACAATGCTTTCTATAGCGTGTATATGGACTATCGAGTCAACGTAGAATAGATCGCGCGGCACCGTCCCTTCCGCTCCTTTCGACGTAGTCAACATTACACGATAATAATACACTCCTTTAACATGTTATAACCTACCCTCAACTTCAACTTTTGACCTACAAAAAGTAATCTATTAAACGGCGCCAATCGATGCTTCTAAATATTTCTTTATTCAATATTGTAAGCAAGCATTGGGTTGTTTTAGTTGGTTTTTGATAGGATTTTGTATTCCTGTATCGATAAAATGGTCGTCGATTGTGTAAATATGTTTTTAACGTTTTTTGTGTTTTGACCATAGCTCGTGATAATATTTTATTTTGAAATAGTATGTAAGTATATTAGTAATCGTCGTGAAATTAATTTAATGACTGTGTGAGATTTAAATATTAGTACGGTAAATGATAATAATCTATATAATAAAACCCCCAAAGAAAAAGGAACACTTTATAACGTCAAAGAAAATTTAAAAGTGTTGAAGACTAAAAAACTTTTTGTCTAAGAATAAGTAAATTGAGTTATATAAGGGAGAGTAAGATGATAGGCAAGGTTTTGATTTTTTGAAGGTATCGAAACTTAATAAAAACTTAACTTATACTTGACTTTGAGTTTGGGGAATTTAAAAAGTCATAAAAAGTAAAAGTATTAAAGTATAAGATAAAAAGTCACTGTTACAACAAATATATACCAGTAAATAAACGATATTTCCAACAACAAACTGAACCGCAATGAACAGGAAGATCCATGAAAATTGCTTATTAAACAAATAAGAAAACTTGATTAGAACGAAGCAGAAATAAATATGCTATCAAAGTAATTAAAAAATAAAATGTACATAACAATAATAAACCCAACATTGCTGTTGGTTATACCATAATTCTGTTATACAACTTCATTTCACAGTTTCTTTTTTATTTGTCCACCACTCAACTATTAATCAAGTTTGAAAAACCCGTAGACGGAGTGGCAACTTTTAAATTAAAAATATTACTCTGCCACGGTGGCTGCAGAGCGGATTTTTTGTTGCGAAATAACTTCATGACTGTGAAATAATCGTAAATATACTTTAGCAACGGACGAACATAATGTGTCTTGTGAACGTTAATGGTATACGAACTTCAGAAGGAGTTATGTGTTGATGATGCGTGGAAGGTGATAAGTGATAATTAAAATGGCAATGGTAATATCACAAACGACGAAGGCAGCGATCGGTGGATTTCTGGCGTTGATGATTCTGGGCGCAGTACTGGTGGTCGGGGCAGCGTTCGGATGGTTTGATCCGAAACGTGAAGATGAGGACACGCCAGCGAAGATCAGCGCCAGACTACAAGGCAGGACCTCATTCGTTACGCATCGAGCTGTAAGTAGACATATACTATATCTATATATTTTTTATTACACTAGAATATGAAACAGCAACAGCTAATTTATGGTTTATGTCATTTTCCTTTAATTCCTACTTTGAACCTTAATATATAGTTTATTTTTCTTAAATCTTGAGAAGAATCAGGAAATTGTATGCAGTCTGAAAGTAATCACCACTTTTATCCGAGGCGGGTATATCGAAGAAGCTTTAATTTATTGTTTAATTAGAGATTGTAACAACATTCTTTCTATTGCTGCTACTCTTTCAATATCACTATTGTTATGTAGCACTTTTAATCTCTTGCGATCCTGCGGCTTAAATTCTATTCTATAGTAAGAGTTTAAAAGTATAATTCCTATTTTAATAATGTTGTAATTGCTTTTAGATAGTGAAACTAACACGTGAGTCTTTGAGCTCAATGGATTTTTACAGTATTACTATTTTTTGTATCGTTTTAAATATATGTTAATTCTCAAATAATGACATTAAACTTCGTTACGCAATACTATACTAGGCGTTCTTAAGTGAAATGGGCATATACAAAGACAAATAAATTCATTAGGTAAATTCATCATTCATTCATTCATTCATTAGATAAATAATTAAGAGTCCATGAAAGTCATTGATTCCGTTATTTTAAATAATACGTATCTGTGTTTCATAATTACTTCTGATGCTATCGATTGTATTGCTATAATTTCTCGAAGCATCGATGTACGAGTATCTCCAGCGAATCAGGTCGAACGGAAATATTATAAACTAGAAGTAGTTCGGAGCTACCATCAGACTTATGGAAATATTAATCTATGAAGAACAATGTTCATTATTTACTAACGGAATCATGTTATGTAGGTTTTTCATACAATGCTTATTAATGTTTTCATAATTAGAAGCGAAGAAAATCTACAATAGACATAAGATATACCTAGATCAATAGATCTAGGGTCAATAGACCGTAATGTTTTCATCCGCTACCAATCATAAAGAAAAAATATTTCAGACATTATTTTTATGATAGATATTAGAGCTGACTAAAAATAATTAGTAAAAATTAAAAAAAAAAAAATCAAAAATTCCATACCTCATCGATCAAGGGGTTGCATGTGCGATTACTACGAGAGGTCCTAGATCCGATCTCCGGATCGGGTACTATTGGGTTTTTTTAACTTAAACTTTCGAGCAGTAGTTCGGAGTGTAGGTTTGTACGCGATGTATGGAAATAGGCTCGCCCCTTAGTCAATGATGGGACCTATAATGTAACTGGTGAAACGTGGGAGAGTACTGCGCTCCCTCCCCTACCTTTTCAGAGGATGTTACGTTAAAAAACCAGAGTGTATTAAGCGGTATTAGTAGGTAGGGTAGATATCACTCGAAAGAGTGATGAAAACACACAAATGACAAGAATAAAACAATGAAAGAACCTGAAGAAAAATAAAAAAAGAATAGTAGTACCTACACTACGGACATTAAAGGACAACAACTTGAACGTCTATTAAGATAATATATGCATGACGATTGATGTTAGGTTATTAATGTAACTAAGAGTGTTCTATGTAATAACAGATATATGTATGTATAGTAACTGAGGCCCAAGTTGAAAGGGAACCCAATACATTGGGAGTATTGGCGCTGCTGCATGCGCTTCTTCTGTTTGGTTTATTACGAGTAGTTAATAATAGATCGGATTATATTTCTATTTAAAATCCTTTTTTTTGGCTTAGTTTGACTAGTTACGGATTTGACCGATGTATCTCTTCGCGAGCTCATTATGCAGTTGTGCACTCCTTAAAATTTCTCCAAAAATTAATAGGTACTTGCTTCTTTTGCTATTCCGAGATTTTTAACGTGAAAAAACTTTTCGGTAGTTCGTGGCCGAATTGAAAATAGCAAAATGAAAAAACAATGTAACAAATAAGCAACTAAGTAAATCTGGTAAAGAGTAATTTATGTTTTATAAGTTCTATCCTAATTTAGGGAGGGTAGGCTGTTACTACAATTTCATTGCTAGTGATCATTGTCATTACCATCAACCTATAGATCTAGACGGTTTTTTTACCCATAACCTCGACGCTGGGCATTCGGTTTGAGAAAGGCAAAACACAACTATTCCCGCCGCTCACTGCCCGTCGTTGACTAGGGCATTTAGCTGTTTTATGATTTGTTTTTCTAACGATATGAATATAGAAAGTAACGTTATATTATATTACTATTTTGTTAGCTAGGAAAGTGGTACGTTAGGTGTTATTTCTGAAGCTAGCATGTCTAGGACGGAGTAAACAACACACTCAGCGCACTAAGCCCTTAAATAGGAAGGTTACTTTTAATTGAGAAATTTCCGAGAATTTCCGTGCCTTCACCGACCACACTATACGGTAAATCTTATTAAGTACCGTTTCGCTTTTAAATTACAATAGTTCATAGTTGAAACAATTATAGCAGATTGTTATTTTACTGATTAAATTATAATAGTTTTTCTGTACTGTGGCTATATATTAAAATGTTAAAATTATTGGCGCCATAAACATTCTAATATAGTCATCGTCACGAAAGTAATGTTACTTAAAATTAGCCTTTTATGTTTGAACGAGGAATTTTATCAGACGTAAAATATAGCGTTTTTGTTACTTTATGTGGCGTGTAAGGAATAACTTTCATTGTTGACGTTATATAAATAAACTATAAAATTTTTATTAAAGTAAAAAGTTGCTATTTTATAATTGTTATCAGATTTAAACTTGCCATTCTGTTATTTTGTATGAATGAATTAACTTGACCGAAGTAATGAATTGTTAATTTAATTGCTGGTTGAAACGACACTTATAAATGTATTTTTGGCCAGTAAATATTAATATTGTAGATATATCAGAAAAAACATAAAGAAGGATTTACATTGTTATACGTTCATAATAATGACAACTAATTATTTTGACATTTTGTAACTTTTAAAAGTATAATATTATAAAATTAAAAAGTGCAAATACCTAATTCTTTTAAATGTAACTAAAAATCTGAATACTTTTTTCGACATAAATATTAAACTGCCATTTCTCAGCTTGGTCAGCCTAGTCAGTCAGCGTTATCCAAAATCAACTTTAATAATAGGTGTATTATGTGGATTTTCATACGAAATATATTTAGTAAAATAAATACGATATCCGAAAATAAATCAAATCCAATAATACAATAGTGTAAACGAACAAGAAAAGCCATATCTCCACAGGAATCTTAAATCTATTAACATTTCACGCTACTCGCCCTACATTTAAAATACGATACACTTTTTCTTTCGCTCAAATGGAACACCGTTACACGTATATGATTATATAATAATCAAGGGACTACATTGTCGTTTAAGTTTTATTATACGTACATAGGTATGTATATCATTAGTAAGGCATAAATATATTTTGAATACTGCTGAGTATAATTTTTTTCACATAAGACGAGTTAGGACAGTTCTCAAGGTGACCAAAAGTCGACAATTATCAATTCAGTATAATTAATATTTGATGATATACATCATGTTCAATATTAGCATACCTACCATAAACTGATTTAAAAAACTGGTTTCGTAGATCTAATATACGTATTTCTATAACTCCATTTTCTTGCATGTGTAACCGTTCTCCGCCTAACTAGGTGTACATAGAATTACTTTTTCTGAGTCGTCATCGCAAAAGAATAGGTCAAGAAACACAGTGCGAGGTCGGGCCTAGTTTAAGAGGTGGCAGTCGCTGGCGACAAATTTCTATGAGATTTTCCGTGTTATAAAACGGCGTTGTAAATCTATTTCAATTGTATTTTTTAGAAAAATTCTTCAAGACTCAGCGTATGAAATGACAATGAATAAAGTAAGATCTATTACCTCCAAGGTACCCTACCCACCCTAATTCGATCATCTCATGTCATGTTATGATGGATTCGAAAGAAGTGATATTGCAAATAGCCAGTTTCACTTTAAAATGTTTTTATATTTTCTTGAGACGTATTAATGTGATTTATTTTTGGAAACGGCCTTAATATTGTATTTTTACATATTATGTAGGTATAGTAAGGATTCGAGCCACCGACCTCCCCCCATCCCGCCTCTCGGACCCCAATAATATAAAGAAGAATGTAAACGATTAAGGGCTAGGTGTGGGCTAGTATCTAGACTAATAGTGCTAACACATACAATATAGAAAATATGCAATAATTAAAGAAGCATATCAGCACAAATTGTAAAGTTTCACAAATTCCTTTATACGCCCCGATACAATAACACCGTACGTAAAAAGAAAACGTAATATCAAGCCTGTAACCTCCGAAGGGGTAGGCAGAGAAGTGTAGCACACTCCCACATTTCACCAGTTACGTTTACGTCCCTTGGAATAGGTCGTCAGCCTATTCTCGTACACCGGACCCAAATTTAGAATCCGAGTCACTACTACAAATCCTACATTAGAAAAATCTAATAGTAGGTACCCGATCCGGGATTTGAACCCAAGCTCTCATGATCGACAGTCGCGTTTGCAACCACTCGACCGACGAGGCAGTACAATAGCGCCCTGAGAGACATTAAGTTAAAAGCTCCACGATTGTCATAAAACCCAATACATTTATAAATAAATAATTTATTACGAGGTATCAGTGTGACGAATGATTTCACCGGAACGAGTTTCGTGACCGAAATCGTTAACGGTGGCGTTTTTCGGGGCTCCGCGGCCCTCGCGACTAATCGGAGAGTTTTCTTTTGTATGTAACATGCACATCGTTTTTATTGTCGCTAATACTTACCTACATCGTATATGTAATCGCTTGTAAGAAAAGGGTGTATACATTATTTTTAAAGGGTTTTATTAATTTAATAATTATGGTGATTAAGTGATTATTATATACAATTAAACTGTTCTCATTCTGGAAAAAAAAACCAGAACGCAGCTGTTGAAAGATAAAAGGGTAAATAACAAAACGGTCAGTGTTTTAATCGCGGGGTTTTGTAACTTCGTATATTATTGATTAATTATCTACGGAACTCCGCTCAATCACTCTGTTTCCCACTTGGTTTCCATTTCTTTTTGGTATCCAAATAATCATGTAACTGTAAATAATCCAAAGTCACGGTACCGAAAGTGAAATATGCCTTCCTCATTAACGGGGTTCGAATATTACGAATTGATCGGATACTTGTCATTTTTATTTCATTTAAACGTGTTGGTATAAAAATCATACAAATTCCATTCACAGCTGCGATTAATTAATATCATTACGCCAGATTTCTTAGGGACAGAGTACCGAGTACTGGTTACATCTACAATTGTATATGTAGCTCCTTAACTAACATACGTTTTTCGGGATAGCCCAACTAATTCCGGATCTGTACGAGGTCCTTCATCATGAGCTCCCGTCGATTGCTGCGAGGTCGCAGCGGAGACTGTACATATATAATCAGGTGTATAAACACTCACGAGATATTTAATAGTTTTTCATAATGATTAACTAAGTAGCCTCTGATATCCATGGATACATTATTAACGGAACGCAGTGCTTACAGGTTCGTTGATGTACAGTTAACTACGATGTCCGTTAGGTTTAAAAAAGTCTCCCCAGCGTTCGCCATGTGGCATTCATGAATTTTTCGTTTCCAGGGAACTAGGGCGCGTTCATAACTGACCGTAAAATAGGGTATCTAAGCCGTAGAGGCTGCACGTAACCAGTTCTGTGTGGCTCTTTGACTGAAGGCGAATTATTCGTGTCCTTTTACATGCGCGCGTTGATTTTCTCATCTTCGTTTCGTCACGATAGTTATTATGACTTAATAACGACTCTAGCAATTAATGTGCATTAAATTTAATAGAGGTGCAAAAAAAAATGCATTAAAATTGATTAAAGTGCAATAAAAATTGTAAATCTTGTGTAAAACAAAAGGAAATCGAGAGTGTGAGTACAAGAGTGTATTGCACTGAATTATTTTTATCACAGAAGATTGAAATTTCTTTTATTGAACACCAACCTATCGTGAGCAAATAGGTCAATTACTGGTTGATGGTTGAGACAAAACTCCCCAAAATCGACGTGTGAGTATAAAGAAAGCGACGCGTATCGAAAAATCTTAAAAATTCGTAAGCCTAGCACGTCATATATACAAACGCTTGTAAACTTGGAATGAACCACTGATTACTCAAATATACACACGAAGTAAACTCTAAAAAAAGTGAACTAAATATCAGGGTTTGACCTCCAATTTAAACGCAATAATCCCACTCAGCTGCAGTTCTTCATACAGTTTCATATTACAAAAGTTAATAATTCCTCGCGAGTTCTACAAATTCGAGTACAAACTTTGATCTCTTGCCTGGCATGATCTTGAAGCTAAAAACTAATTTAAATATGTATACCGTATATCTACATTTAGTGCTTATTGTCAGAATAATAATAGTAATAACAATGTAATCCAGTGCGATGATTTCGTGACACGATTATAGGTGACATTCGCAGCGACCTTCAAAAAAGGAAATTGATGTAATGACGTCATGACATATCGCCGTTTGGTACTTATTAATTAACGAATGTGTACAGTCTGTACGGTAGGTACGTCTACAGTTAGAAGTGACGTAACTACCAACATGGTTTCTTTTATGCGTTTCTATAAAATAATAACGCAGGTGGTACAATCTTAATATGGAGTGGCGTTGAAAGGCTCACTAACTAGGTCATCTTCTATTATTTCCTATTTCTCTTACTCTTGTCACTTCTCCTCG
Organism: Parelbella macleannani; assembly: GCA_018245755.1. Taxonomy (NCBI): domain Eukaryota; kingdom Metazoa; phylum Arthropoda; class Insecta; order Lepidoptera; family Hesperiidae; genus Parelbella; species Parelbella macleannani. The sequence continues at coordinate 9,612 of DWEE01000012.1, read as the reverse complement.
TCTCGGTAGCCGTCACTCAGTAGTACCGTTATTTGCCTAATAATCGAAGTGTATAAGTAGAAAATATATCGTCACGCCCGTAATCCCCGAAGGGGTGGACAGAGGACTGTAGTACACTCCCACGTTTCACCATTTACGTTTACATCTCATAGAATAAAGTAGTGAAACTACCTTTAAACAATTAAATTAAGTTCCGAAAAATCTAATAGCATCCGAACGAGATTCAAACCCAGGACGCGCCGATCGGCAGTGGCGCTTGCAATCGCTCGTCCAACGAGGCAGTCGTACACAGCCTAGTAGGTTGATAGAATACTTAGAAGAAAAACATTCTCATATAAGTTTTCATGCAAACATATGCGCCCTTAAGCATATGCAAGCTTTGTCTACGTATAAAAGAAACAAAACGAAGAACTTCGCCTTAAATCGGGACGCCGATAAGGCATACGAATGCGGATTGTTTCAATATCGGCGCAACTGTACTTCGGTATGTATGAATTATTTATACGCAAGAGACTTTCCTCATTTATCGGTACTGCTTCGTTCCGAGCCGTTTCTGCGTCCGAATAAGGTCTTACAGACGTATAAATCATTATCTGTTTACTTTTAAAATTGAATAACAAAAATAACACAATAAGAAAATAATTTCATAAATTTTGATTTTTTTAAGTCGCAGGAAAAGTAGTGCAGTGGGTACAGTCCTACGTTTCATCAGTTCCTTTTAGTTCTCTCAATGGAACTGATGACGAGCATATTGCCATATACGCGGCCAAAGATCCAAGGTATTACTAGAAATTTCTACTAGAAAAGCTATGTTAGCAATTCCCGTACTACCCGGTTCGGGAATCGATCCCGGGACCTGTCGATCAACAGTTGCGTTTGCAACCAGTAGACAAACAAGCCAATCAGTCGAAAATAGTAGCGATAAAAATAATGAAACATTACCGAAATTAATGTCAATGAATTGAATTAACATCTCACAAGAAAAAATGCTTTTCTTGTGAGCTATTATTCAATTTCATGGAGTTTTTCTTTTATTTTTTCTGAGTAAAATATACTACTGAAACAATTCCAAGTAAAATATATCTGCTGACTATATATCTCGATGTTGGGAAATGGAATTATTATTTCATGCCTAGGTTTTATTCAAGCAATAACATTTTAGATACATATGTATGTGTATCTAGGACTTTCATAAGTTTTTACTCTGTAATAAATATATACAAAAAAATATGAAATTGAATGTTTGATAATACTTCTATTCGTATAGGTAATTGTGTGTCCACAAATATCAATATTTAAAGGATAATATGAATCTAATTTTATTGTTTCATGATTAATATTGCTTGCTGCTCGTCGTTTTAACTTTGGAAAGCTATTCAGTTCTTTTTATATTTTAGGAAATATCAATGTTATTGTGAAAAAATATAATGAAACTATAATAGCAAACTAAAGAATAACAAAGTCTTATTAAAATTCGAACACGATCAAAAGTAATAAAATGACGCGTGAGCGTGTTTATATTAAAGAGTATTTGTTTATTTAACTGGTGAAACATGGGAATGTATTACACTCCTCTGTCTAGCCCTTCGAGGATTACAGGCGTAATGTTACGTTTTTACGTTTTATATTTCTTTATCAACGTTTCTATGATAACGTAACGTACGAGTATATGTAATAGAAACATCTTGATTGGATTTCCAATAAATGTGAAGTAAAGTAATTACGATAAAATGATATTGCTTTTTGCAAACGATATGAACTCACCGATATACGAATAAGGTCGGAAATTCGTATAGCATGGGCCGGCTCAACGAAAACCATATTTCTCCGACATCCACTTAAGAGAACCACACCGAAAGTGAATATTTATTTCTTGAAAACATTTCGTAACTTCGATACGTCCATGCACCCACAAAGAAAAATCGCGATACCGAAACGACACTTGGATCTCTTAAATTATGAAGTCCCATTATTTTCTGTCCGTAAGCTCGGAAAGCGAATACGACACCTTTTAAAAACATCGCAAAATTCTCTTTTCAAGTTTCAGTTAAAACATAAATTAAAATAAATATTTTACACAGACAGACGGCACAACCGACTACGTCATTCATTTCGGCCCATTAGCGTTGGTATTTTAAAGGGGAAAATAAATGTGGATCTCCATTGAAACCTCAATCCCTCGCTAATTGACAGCTAGCCTCGCATTATGATATAATTAACATTTGGCTTAATAATGTTGGCTCGCAATTTTCGCGTTCGTCATCCGTACGGCATAATTTAGAAAAAAGTTTGTCATTTCGAACATTTCCCCACCTGCGAACAGCGGTTCTACAAATGAGCGTTTTTTACATGACTGTGTTTACTTTGTACGTGTAAAAAGTAGAGAATGAGTATGTAGCTGTTATAAATGGGCGCTGCCTATGTGTACAATGAATTTAATAACAGATAACGATTATAGAAATAGAACTATTACAGACAATTAACAATGTTAGCATATATTTAGTTTTGATAAAAATTACCTCGCGGTAGAAATTGCTACAAGGATGTAAGAATGTGTATTCAGGTACAGGTCTTTTTTTTTAATAAAAGAAAGAGTATGACAAATCTCTCGGTCACTATGTTATAATTACCGTCGCGCCACGTTCCTTATGAGTTATGGGATAGGGAGGGGGCGCTGAATGCAAATATAGAATTAGTACGTAAATTGTCTAATTGTAAGACTACAATCTCTTACAACGAACATGCTTCTCATATTCACCAATATCTTTATACATGCAAACTGGTTGCTGAGAATATAAATGCCTATAACTGATATTATGTTTTAAAGTTGTAATCTTAAAAAAAAACACAATATTTTTATTCAGTGCTATCATAATTTTCCTTGGTAAAATACCACTATAGAAAATTTATGCTGCAAATCCGCAAAGTATTAGACGCACCGCTGCGAACAGTAAGACATGAAACACTCCGGTTTAATTAAAACTTGGTACCTACTAGTAAAACAAATATGACTAATCATAGTCAACTACTTTCCTCTTTTCTTCGATTTTATTTCGACAATGAGCATTACTGAGAAAACATATTACTTAGTATCTACTTAAAAACTAAACTTTCCTGTCTAAGATTCCCTTATATATACGTATAACGTTCTTCTACAAAAATCTACCTATTATTGATTTTTATTTACATATTTTACATGTAGGTATATCGAGAGTGATGAATATGGTAGAAGCACGTCAGGTCTCTAAGTATCTAGACATTTGGCACTCGGTTTTCTCTGTCCAACCCGTAACGAACCTGGCATGAATATATAATAATAATGATAATTGGACAAATATTATGTCCCCTATTCACTACATAATGTCGACAATATTCTCTGCCTTTTTGACCTTAATTATCAAGGGCAAAAATCTACTAATCTCATTAAACACCGAAATTTCCATTTAATGCACGTAGACTGTATAATTCATTTAAAATCCTATTAAGGTTAATTAGTTGAGCTTGTATAGGCCGACCCTGGCCGGCCCAATGCCCCTTCGATCCAACTTTCTGAAACATTATAACCAGTCATCATAATATTCGTGTTTACGTATTAAAATGTAACGTCTCGTCTGTAATCCCCGAAGAGATAGGTAGACGAGTGTAATACACTCCCGGGCGCTACAAGTTTCATTATATATCCCACCATGGAATAAGGGATCTGGATCTGAAGTCTGGGCTCTCAGTTACTACTAGTAATTTCAAGTTAGAAAAACACAATAACGCCCGACCCGGGGATTGCACGCGGGATCTCTCGCTTAGCAGTCACGCTGGCAACCATTTAACCACCGAGACATAGAAATATGTATCTATGTATAAGTACTAAAAATGTGTAATCACTGTAAACCATTAATGATTTCGAGATTTCATCGCAAGTCAAAATTAAACCTTAACGAAACAAATACAAGGCCAAATGTAATTTTTCTTTCTGTTTTTTAAATTAAGTTAAGGTACTTTAGTGCCTATCACAAGTCTTCATTATCACCGGGGTTGACTGGTAGAAAATATCAATTGACATGAAGTCCGTCCTTTGTTAACAACTAATAATAAAATAATGTTAGGTGTCACACTTCATCAAATTATCGCTTGCACTGGTGATCCACTAACGAGGGATTCACGTGCCATGCAGCACTCAATGTCAGACGTGGACGGACACTTATAAATAATCCAGCTGATAAAATAAAGAAACTAGTTTAGTATTCATTCGGCCATTTTATATTTAGGATTTGGTCACTAGCGGCTAGTATCACATTATCTAGTATTACATTTAGGGTAACACAGGATTATTAATTAAATGTTCTTACTTTTCATGATTTTGTTACTTCTTTGTCTCTAGCTGAATCGAAATCCAAGGATCATACAAAAAAAAACAATTTTCCGTACGCAACAGTGTATAAAAAACTACAACCTATAAATCAACGCAAGTTCCCGAGGGATATCCAAAAATGTCATCGCAGGCGCCGAGCGTAGCCATTAATTATCCTAAAAGGTCATAACTCGACATCCGCTGATTAATGCACCTGTATCTGTACAGATAATTTATTAAATTAAATATTTACCGATATTTTCATTTTGAACGTAAAATTAGGCCTGTAATCCCCGAAGAGGTAGGCAGAGGAGTACACCCCCACGTTTCACATGTTTCATTTACGTCCTACAATGGAATAGGTGGTGAGCTTAATGCTGTACAACGGGCACAGATCCAGACTTCGATCAACTAGAAGAATATTCTACGAGAAAATCTAACTTAAAAAAATCCAATAGTACCCTACCCGGAGTTTGAACCCAGTACTTTTTACCAGGACTCACTGTATGAACGACGCAATACAAAGGTTTCACCAAATATCGTCGTATAACTTCGTCATTATCTTGATCACATTATGTTGTTGCAGGTAAATCCTGACGAGAACCGACTGCCTGTTGTGTCCCACTCGTCTCCATGTGAGTAATATACCTTTTTTTCTTTACTTATCTATCTTTTTCGGCCATACATCACTCACGCTTGACACATTCGGTGGCCCTGCTAACTTCCAAAGTGATGTTAGATTTTACGTTAGGGAATATCAAATAAATACTTTTATATACCGTTTTATTGAGACTTTACTTCAAGTGTATATACTGAACATTAAGTGTTTGAGTTGGGATATTGACTTGTTTAGTCGTAACCTTTTTGTATCACAGCGCGTAACTGACGGTACGTAAACTAATTTTACATGTTGAGCTAATTCATGCATTTGATTTCATATTTGTAATGAAGCCTCACTGTAAAGTATAAAGTTAAACCAATTAATTATCAGTAATTAGAAATTTTACTGCTGAAGATTATTAATTGAAAGATACATTATTTTTCACGTCAAAATTCGCAAGCTTCAGTACCCTCCACGACTGTAATTCGTTGATTCGTATAAAGTTTGTTCTGTGTATAAATCAAAATGACAATTAAATTCCAGGTATTAAAATAATTTACATTATAAAACGACAACAATGAATAATAAATATTTAACAAGTACAATTCGTTAATGAAAATATTTAGACAATTCTAAAGTATTAAATTTAATAACATTGAAAATAATAGCAGTAGAATTATGATGGGGAACACTTAAAGGCTTTCGAGAGCTCTACGCAGAAATGCTTTTAATTTTAAGTAATTTCAAGTATTAGAGAATTGAAATCAAAATACCTATTTCAGATTACATCGGCCAAAACGGCGATAAAGGGGACGGCGTAAGTATAATAATATTGTTTTCGAACGTTACCTGTAAGATGTCTACTTACGTTAAATAATATTTTTTTATATCCACTGAAAAGCACTTACATTTATATGCAAATAGATTCGCAGAACTAATAGTCGATTTAGAAAATGAGTTTTCGTTTTTTTAAACACAAGAAACCAAATGATTCTTTCCCATTCATCGAACGTGAATTTTTCTCTTCACAATAACTGATGCCAACCCAACCCGCACTTGCCTAGCGCAGCAGACTATGATCTTGACGCCTTCATTTTGAGAAAAGAAACGTGTTCCAACGTTAGAAAGATTGGAGAAAGGTTGAGAATAATTGATGACATAATCAGTATAAAATTCGATTATCCTACGTAACCTACATATGGCTAGTGATTCTTGCTACCGATTTCATTCTTATGAGATATTTCCCTAAAAATAGATATACCCATGTCAATTGTGTTGGGATGTTATTGGCATCATCTTGCAACTTGTATTATCCTCGTCCAAGTTTACATACACTGCCATTCAATAAAATCGTCGGACCAAGTGGAGTTGGATCGAAGCTTAAATGATACAATGGTTGAAATAACAGAGTCTCCGTTTGATTCGTTGTATTGTCCAAGCGGGGGTCAGCACGGAACGTGAATGGAGAATTGGGTACATCCGGAAGCTGAAGGGAAAGTGGGCCATAACAGTAGGATAGGTTTGGAGTTGGGTTTTATGCAAACTTATTCATAGATTACCCGTGCCTCGATTTCATTGTAAACATAGCCGGTACTCGATCGCTGAACCTACCTAAGCCATGTAACCAAAGCACCATCGTTTATTAATGTGGCCTTTCACACAAATACATGTCTGAGTGCGTTGCGTATAAAGAACAAATTAGGTTAGGGTTATAGAAATAAGTGCTAGTATTGTGCCAGTTCTACATGAGGTTTCTTTAAGTGTCTTCTCTTTAGTCTATTATTTTGCATTAGTATTTTGAGGTTAAATTTGATACAGTGATTTCTAATATCAATTATGGGTGTTACACTTGGTCATTAGGTCGTTTTGTGTAGTGTTGGTGGTGCGAGAAGTTGTGTTCTGCAATTATGGGCAAAAGCCCCATATGAAAATGGATAAGTACGCTCATTAGGGGAGCTAACGTCATGTTTAAGTATAATAGTATATTAGTTTTTAGTATCTGGTCTTGTAACCAGACATGATAATACTTAAATTAATCTTAAGTATCGAATCATTGGTGCTTGTTACAGACAAATCTTAAATAGTATCTCATTATTAGACAACGTAAATAAAATGTCCAAATGTCTTTTGACCGACTTTACAAATACTCATGAATTTGGAAATATTCATTTTGTACTACAATAGAAATTACGTACCTACATGTATTCTATTGTAATATCACAATAGAAGATTATAAGGTACATCTTATTACAATTCACATTACACTTTAATGTAAAAAGAATTCTCTTTATAGAAAATTTATACAACATAAATTTAAAACAAATAACTTTAGACTGTATCCTCAAAATCAAGTCTAAAAGTATTTTATTTACCAAAAAGTTCTTTAACCTTCGCGTGACAGAGACGATGTAGAACATCATGAACTTGTCTACTGATTTATCATTGATTACGATCTAAATCGTTTTTGTTAGACGGGCTATGAAATGTTAACATGAAATTTACTGTTTCGATTTAATTATTGTGTATTGGTTTTATTAATTGATTTAAAATGGTTTTAGACTAATAGTTCCGTATGAAATTGATTTTATAGTTATATAGTTCTGTACAGGTAAGGGAAAACAAAATTGATATTAGTTCTATTTTGAGCGATCTTAATGGTTGCTTTAGATATACTCTATAATATTCATTAATTAATTGCTGATATTATATTCACGGATTTGTCGTACTATAAAAGTAATTTGGTCCAATTTATGGATCGATAAATGGATGGATGTACAGAAAATTTGATGGTTGAAAAATGTACGAGTATGTACATCCAACGGACTATTTGGGCATCGTACGTCAATCGTGATTAGAATTATACCATATCAATTAATCCAATTTAGAAGATTTAGTGCGAAGAGAAGGGAAAAGAAATCGCGATATTTCTTTAAAATATTGTCGTTAAATTTGCTTGAGGTGTCTTAACTAAACTAAATATTTTTGGCCGCAGATAAACAAACAAATTTGTTAAAGGCCACACGAGATCGTGTTGTTTGAGTAGTTTAGATAAAAAAATTAATTTGCTTTATAAGTAATTTTTATGCTATTAGATAATAATATTGTTAACGAATGCAATAGAAGGGTCAGTTGTTATTGTTTACTGAATGATATGTAATATATAAAACCATTACTGAATATTACGATTTATTGCCTTTTATAGCTCTGTGGGTATTTTTAATTCTAAAAATATATTCTTAGAATCATTCTTAGACGTTTCATATAGACTGCAAGTGGTTTTTTAAACGAAACTGTTTACGACGCCTTTTTAGTATGAGTTTAATGCTTTACGATGTCGTGCAAATAATATGCTCGAGGTTTATCGAGAGTTCAGATTTTATTATTAGATTCAAAATAATATGAATAATATTTATTTTATATGTTCGAAGTTTAGAGAGAATAATACTATAGCTGTGGTATTAATGTCAGACCAAATTTTGTTTCACTATTAGTTTGAAGTTTTAATACATATTGAAAAGTTTTTAAACTTCGTTTTGGAGTAATTAATGAAAGTGATAAATATTCTACTAATTTTCCTATTACCATTAGGGCGACAATAAATTAGTCGGATAGCTCATTTTGTACACTAAACGTAAGTAAGTATTAAGAGTTTTAATTCTTCACCAGCCAGCGTTATCCGGACATTGTAAATGCAGTGCCAACGACATCTCACAACTGTTGGGAGCTATGCCAGATCTAAGAGGACCACCAGGTCCTCAAGGTCCCACTGGAGCAGATGGGACGACTGGAACACCTGGAAAAACGGTAACATTATATTTTAATTTCTTAAGGAGAGTGCTGACATCTTGCATGAAGATGGTTTAAAACCAAATAATTAAAAAAATGCGTGTTTCTGGACATGTCGATTAAATTTAAAATAAAAAAACAAAGGTAAGGTAAAGTAAAGATAAGGGTAAGAATAAAGTCCTAGGAATATCATATCATACCAAAAAGTATATTATCCCATTTCTTCTTTCAACAATACTTTTGACAAACATGATCTTTTCGTTTTTTGTATTTCTAAAGTACGTATTTAACGCGGATGTTTTATTAGGGCCAAATGGGCGATCCAGGACCACCCGGACCAATTGGACCCAAAGGTGACAGAGGTGAAAGAGGTGAAACGGGTGCACAAGGAGCTGAAGGCCAGCCTGGGCCCAAAGGTGAACCTGGAGTAGATGGCACCCCTGGGCAACCAGGATCACAAGGCCCAGCTGGGCCACCGGGACCAGCAACATCATCACCTCTCACAGTAAGTATATGATATACACTACCTTGCACTTAAAGAGTAAATTTAAAGGTATCTCCTGCTAAAAATACTCAGATCGTTGCTAGATAGTAGTTCCCGAGTACAAGATTTTATGAGCATCAGCGTTTCCGCAGCGCGTGAATAAAACAGTGGATCTGGCTTGTTGTACTTACATGAAATTCTGTAACGGCCTCAAAAGTATTTTCTGACCTGGCCTCCTTGAACCATTATTTATCAATTGGAAGAACATATTTTTGTTTATTACATCTGTTCAAGAGCCCGTCGACTCTTTATTTATTTCCTTTATTGTTCACCCTTGATTGACCCATTAGTGTAATAGTTAGTGATATGAAACGGAGGCTGTAGATTCGATTCCCA
>DWEE01000011.1:0-28711 GCA_018245755.1 Parelbella macleannani | reverse complement strand
CTTAACCCTCTCAATATGAGAGGAGACCCATATTCCAACAGTGGAATGACAAATGGGTCGATTATTATTATTTAATATTTTAAAATATAATTTTTATCTCAGTTTTAATATTTTATTTTCATTGTAAATACATTCACAACCTGGTTAACTTTAACATAAAATTTCCTGCATATCCATTTGCGAGCGAGCATCAGCACAAGTCAGTCTCAAGACATAAAATGTAAACAGTTATTACGAGCAAAACTCGGGACATGCCAGTGCGATTTGGGCCACATCATTCGATGCTCAAGATATTGTGGAAGTCAGCGACCTCGCGTCATGACATGAGTGAGGCTCGCTGCTGATCTAATAAACACAAATACATAATACATTCGCTCGCGTATAAAGCTCAACGGTAAACAACGAAAACGGTGAGACAGATGAATAATGTGAATGAATGATTTATCTTACGACTGTAGTACAGTCGAAAACTAAATGCCTAAAATATTCATAAATACCAAGCACGCAGCCGTTCTCGGTGACATGTTATTGGCGTGACATTTAGCAATGGAAACGGGCTGATGATGATGATGAAATTAAACTACCAACGAATAAAAACAGATAAATAATAACATTCCCGATCAAACTAATTGTTCCTTTAAAATTAATATTCAAATGGTACATTATAAACAGGCGCGGTACAACGGGAAATAATATAACCATAAACAGGTTTAAATAAGAAATTAATTTATTCTGTAGACTCCTTGATCAGCCTTTTATCGTTCCACAGTTGGTTATGGGTCTCCTCTTAGAGTGAGAAAGATTCAGGCTATAATTTGCCACGCTAGCCATATGACGATTAGCAGAGGAACCAGCTAGATGACAGTTAACTGTATTAGGCGTCAGTGTGTATGAGATTCATCGTGTGTTAACTCACTTATCGTTCCACTATTAGACACGGGTCTGCTCTCAAGGGTTAAAATTGTGTCGACTGAGGTCTGAAATTCATTGTTAACATTGACTGCTGTTACTACAAACATAAACAGCCATCTACGCCATCATTCGTCGTTAACGCGAATTATTGCAAAATAGCTTAATTTATTTTTTACATTCAATAGTAAAGGTGCAGTTAAAAGTCAATTAATCGAAGATTCATTATTCCCTATAAGAAAAGTACCTTTAAAGTAACAAGACATTCATTCCCGACGCTCGCTATGATCGCGGTAAATAAGTTCAGCTGTAATTTAGATTCGACTCTAGATAACCACCACGTACAGAGGATATATATAACTTTATAGCAATTTTTATTGTCTTCGGAATTCGAATTAATTGAGTGGAAATGAGACTTGCTATCAGGCTATATTTTATTTTCTGATAACCACAGCAGTTTTTACCGAGTAGTTTGGATAATTACTCTTACATAGGCACAAATTTAAAGAAATATATATCTGACTATAGGTCTATATGTACTGCATGCACATTCGTCAGTTCCATATCACATTTCTACATATACTGAAATAAAAAATATATTACGCAACCTACGACCAAGACTCGCCGGCGCCAGCGCCTAGATCGTTAGCTCGTTTCGCGAACCGCCTCGTAAAATATGAAATGAATATCGTTGCACTGTTGCTCAATTGTTCGGGACGCGGCTGTGGCTGCGCGCCGCCTATCGTCGAATGCTGCGTTTGTTCTCTATGAATAAAATACACGACGCTATATTGAATCTAAACACGTAACAAGTTATGTCACTGACGTCACCGACGTAATAACTCAATTCTTTCTTTCAAAACTATATTATAGCTAGTCGGAAATTACCAGTGCTAAGTATCACGAGTAAATTTAGGTTTTGCAAATTTATCACAAACATCTTAAATATATTTCCAAAGTACTTTCCGGAATTCAAGCAGCTTTTAAAAATAAAAAGACGGACGCATTTCTGCTTCATCCATCGATAAGAGGACAAGCGGATTTGCTTGAAGCATAAAAGCGATCATAAAAATAATAGCGTTTCCTTTCTAGATAATATTACTTTCGAATCTCGGTCTGTATAACAACTTTAACGACATAATAGAATCTAAATATCAATACCCCACAACAGACATCCAGAGGGGGCACTAAAACCAAAATATTTATTTTACAGCTCAACGGAACACCGACAATAGATGCGCTAAGACAATAATGGTCTTTAGAAAAACTTACTCGTACGAAACAAAAGGACGATTCGACAAAAGTGGGGGACGTGAAGGGTGTGCTGCTGTAAATCAATATAGGAGAATAATAAAAGAATATATTCCCTGAATTACATAATGCATGGAGTGAACATCTGGTTTAGCGTGTTAGACTAACGTTTTACGACTATTTGAAAACAGAGTAAAATCCTAGATTACTAAAAATTAAGCTGTAGACGAAATTATTAATTCCGGGTACTTTATAATTATACAGCTGATGTTTATGAACAAATAAAGAATGAAAACGCCTGAATTTTAACAAAAGTTACTTTTATTTTTACCTATTGACTTTTTAGAAATGAAATATAAACAAAAAAATGTTCTTGGTTATTGGCCCTTTGAAGTGCAACAATTGCAATGTAACACAGGTTAGATGCGGCGAAACCTTGGACGGTGCATAAAGTGCGCGTTTTACTACTGCTCGCCGCACCACGCCGCGAACGTACTAACCTACATAATAATAACTGTTTTTTATTGCGATCGTTTAAACGTGTCAATTTGTATTGATACTTTTTTTATAAAAAAGGTATATGGAAATCAAGCAGACGGCCAACTCGACGATGAGTGATCCCGGTCGCCTACAAACAAGTTCCATATCAAAGGAGTCACCAATGTTTTACCTGCAAGGGAGAACCTCTTAATGCTACGCTTAAAGCATCCTTTAATCCTTGGCATTCCGAAAACACCATTTATAAGCAAGACTATTTCCGTAGCTTGTATGTGAACGTTTTAAGAAATACGCGATGTAAAATTTTTACACTCTTTACTGCAATTTTCAAAACTATGTGCAGTTAAGTCTTACAACCGAATGAGAGTTTCTTAAATGGTAGGTCCTAAACGGAGAAGTAGATAATATAAAGCTAAATAAATCTTTACACTCTCAGCTAACACTGATCTCGGAATACAATCCCCGATCCTTTTACGGTCCAAGCATGCATCAGTAAGTACCAATAAGGTCTAAACCGCTGATAAATACGACACGAATAATGGCAGTACGACAACTGGCAGAGCTATCGCCAAGGTTTCAACGTGCATCATAAACTCGAGACTTTAACGACGACGACGCTTTGTTTCCGACGTTTACTTCGTGGAATAAGTAATAATTTTAGTTGGCCGCTACCATTCCGAACTCGGATGATGTTACGAACGCAGAACCCAAAGCGATACCCTGTGGTACACCATGTGCGCTTACCCGCCTACCTGTGTTATTTTATTGCTACGGTTAACAAAATAAACTAAAATGTTTCTGTGTTACAAATGGACGATTGATTTTATGCCTCTCGTAAAGATTGCAGATTCATTTGACACATCAGCATACAATCGCCATGTCAAAAATCAAATTAAACACGCATCACCAATAACGTTGAAACATGACGCTTACAAATTTAACACATTTAAATGATGAAAACTTGCGATTTATTCCAATGACTTCGTTTGATTTGTGTTTTACAGCAATCCTCTTTGGAATTGTTGAGAGTTAATTCGATATCAATGATTTTGCATTCCTGCAATGCAAATACCTATCACCCGTTACAGTTATCTCTGGATCTTAACACAAAATTTTTGCATTTTCATAACTCGTTGTACAGAAATTTGATCCAATATCTTGTAAATACATTTAGAATACTAATTTAGTAGCAATGGTTTATATAAGCTGGGAATACACAACCGATGGTACAAACGGGGCGAGTTATTTTTTTTAAGATACTGGTTGTAAGACCATATACGTTGCAAGCTGTTACGCGTCCGTCATAAAAATCTAACAAATGCACTAACGAACAGCACGATAGAGAATCTGTGAGTTTTTGTGGATGCAGCCAGTCACATAGCTGTTATAAAAGATGACCGGCTTCGTTTAACGACAACATCGCCTTAGCAACTCCCCTCGTGTTACAAACATCTAACGCCAGAGTATCGAATTTCTAATTCGTTTCGTTTCCATTACTTCCGTTGTAAATTTTTGTAGCTCGTTTTTATGTATTAACCTAACAAAAGAGCAGAAAATCTTAACAGACTAAGACTTGATAATAATTTTGAATAAGCGATTGTAGGTACTTAACAAAAAAACCTTTCAGAATGAGTCACCGTAATAAGTTACAACAGTCGAGTACTTAACAATCAATTCAGTATGATGCGTTTCCTGCTCGGCTGCCACTTGTTTTGCGCCTAGTACCACCATGGCATGCACTCGCTTGTTTATTCTTTTCGAGTTATTTTCCGAAGTGCGTGACTGGTCGGACATCACGTCAACCCGCGGTCCGCCGTGCTGCCGGCTAACCACTGACACGTGTTAGAAAGAGCTATTAAAATTAATGTAACTTTTGTGCATTAAATACTGTAACTCTGAAATTCGTTAATCAACCATGAAGGTATTATAACTTGTAATGAGTTCTTTTTGTACAATATATCGAAGCCATTTAATTTAGAATATCACAAAAGCTATGATACTCTAAGTCAATAAATCATTAAACAAAGCCAATAAACAAAACTTTACATCGTTCACAGCGAGTGGACCAACCACTTTGAATACAAACGCGATAATTCCGCAGCACTTAATAGCACTTCATTATCTGAACACAGTGTAATGTCGCTGATAATTATGTAACTAACGCGGATAACGGTGATAAATCAGGACAATTGGAACCATTTAGCTATCGTGCCGACTACTGTACTAGACGGGCATATTGTTGAGATAAAACGGGCCCGAGCGACAGTAGGCGTCGTGAAGGGAACTGGACGGTAAACAAAACAAGGGTCAACGCCACAGCAACGTTGTACTATATGTATAAAGCTAGCTAAGAAAACACACATCAACTACACACTACAGCAACTACCAACCCTATTCTAATGAAACACAATAGAACAGACGACGTACAATAATTAACGATAATAGTACATAACGGTCTAACGCGTTATTATTTGAGTGACAGGAGCAGAAGGAACTCCTTACTAATGGGTAGCTGCGAGTAGTTGTACCTGCAAAATTTAGTGAAAAACAGGACAAACTACTAAAGTCATTGGTATAAAGATTTTAAAAAAGTTTGTTGAACTTTGTAAAGGATCGTTTGAAAGAACTCATACTCTTAATTTTAACACCTGTTTACGCCGTATATCTTGCGTCAACTAGTCTATTACTCGTCTTCTAGCGGAAACAAAAGCTGTCCTTGAAGTTTATTCAAAATGCAGTGTGTTTGGAACAAGTGAACTTTTTAATATATATGGCCTTTTGGGAGAAATATGTGGTTTTAGTTGTTTTTTCATTAGTACAAAATTATTAATTGAAATTAAAAATTCGTATATTGAATAAAAGAGTGTAAAACAGATTAAATTTCCTCCACTACATGTAGAACAATATTTTTCAGACAACTGGCAATGCTAGCAGTACCAGAAACGAGATGTCAAGTTAATGAAAAAGTCTAAGTCTGTAGGAGCAGGCAAAGCCCCTTCAGTCCTGTTTATAACTGTATAGACTTGAAGACAGGCAGCAATTAATTACATATTACTGACATTTATCATATTAATAAATGAAGAAGAATAGGGAAAAAAAAAAACTAAAATTGTGTCTGAGTTCAGTGAAGACGAAACTAAAAAAAACAGTGATGACGCCATTACAGTTATTAAAATGAATCACAACAAATTCGTAACACTATTTGTAAAATTGGCCATCAACGCTCAGTTGGGCGCGATCTATAAAACCGAACGGATTTAGATAAGATGATTTGATACGGCTCTGGCCAGTTAACGTCGGTGCCCAGTGCATGATATTGCGAATTTTTAGTTCTATTCTCTGCGTCAAATCCTTTGTGTAACGTTAGACGAGTATCTTATCGATTTGAATATTCTTACCATCAGAGCTGCATATATAAATTGCTTGCTGGTAGGTATGTATGTACATGTGACTGTGCTTTCATTAGCGGGTATTGGTTGAGACTACTTAGTTGAAGGATTATCTATCAACTTCGGTAAAATGCCGGCGTCAATCACCAAGATGCTGGTTTGGAAGCTTAGCAAGTCACGTGATAGAATGTCTACGGCGATCTGTAGTACAAAAAACCAAACGTGTAAGGACGCTGCTAACTCCACAGGTCGTTTGCGATCCGTCACGGCGTCATATGGATACGAGACTGCTTTAACGCTTCAAGATTACCTACATACATTGCCATAGCATAATCCATTCGCTTCTGTAGTTACTACCTGTCTGCTCAGACATTT
This sequence comes from Parelbella macleannani, assembly GCA_018245755.1. Taxonomy (NCBI): domain Eukaryota; kingdom Metazoa; phylum Arthropoda; class Insecta; order Lepidoptera; family Hesperiidae; genus Parelbella; species Parelbella macleannani. Next base: position 22,289 of record DWEE01000011.1, on the reverse strand, counting down.
TTTGGCACATCATATTCTGATTTTTAACTTCTATTATTTTATTCCATTATGTCAGGTAAATAGAAAAAAAATTCAATAATTAAATACTATGTATCTTTGTAGGCCTTCCAAATTATCGGACCGACCCAGGAGACGACTTCAACTCCTGCGTATAGAACATGTACGAAACATTTCGCAACAGCTACTGGACGGATTTAATATGGAAAGACGAGCGGGTTGCGCTCTGATCGGCTTTCGGGCTTACCGTAAGCCGCTGGCATATGTGACATTTTATTTTGATCGTCCAACGATTGCAATTTTTCATACTCAATTTTATGGGTGTGTGTACGCGGCAATCGTATGATTTCACTGCGTACGTAGTTAGCCGTGTGTGATAATCCTCGCTCTACGGCGCAAGGTTTACACGGTCTTTTATCAATATTAATAGTACTGAATTTATTATTTTTATTGAAATATACTTTTTGCCTTTTTGTTATTAATTCTTCGTTTTATGAAGGTATATTAGTATTAGGCTCACCGACTATTGTATGGGACGTAAACGTAACTGATGAAACGTGGTGGTGTACTGCACCCCTCTGTTTACCCCTTCGGGGATTACAGGTGTGATGTTACGTATTTTGTTACGTTATATTGGTATTTTTATTAGTTTATTTCAATACCTGATTGTTTTAAGTAATCGTTGATAAAATGTACATTAAATAAATAAATAAATTTTTTTATTATAACTAATATCTAATATAATTTGACATGTTTGGATTGAACTTTGATCTAAGGAAGATTATAAGCGGCTGACGGTACAAGAACTTCTTATCTAGGCATTCATGTTTTATCGTAATAAACATAGGAAATAATATTTTTTTACAAATGAACATTTTACTAATGATTATCAAAACATTATAATATTACACTTTTATTATCAAAATATTTAAAGTTTCATTTATTTTATTGTTTGATTCTATATAAAAATGCAAACAAAATGCAATCCGATTGATGTAAATTAAATACATACCTAGTTGTTACCCATAATAGACGTATTTATGAGAAATATTTCGTTTAACTAGTTTTCTTCATAACGTTCTCACTATTGAAATATCGCAGCTATGAACGGCCAGCTACATGATTGCAACATGTAAGTTACCGTAACATAAAAGATAAAACAATGAAAAGCGACAACATTTTCAAATACTAATTTTATAATTATATACATAAATAATTAAAACGTTATTAGTTAATTGTTTTTTGCTTAATAATCGCATTATTACTACACCGTATTCCGCAAAATTGATGTAAAAAAAACCTGTGTAACCATTTTGTGTTACGATTTTGGACGTGTTTCGTTCACGGTGGTTACGAACGATCTATCAAAAAGATATTATTATTTAACACTAGTATTTAAAGCATAGATATTGTAACATTTTACATTTCATTTGGAACTGACTCACGGAGTTATTATAATTTAAAACCCATATCTTTTACATTTTCTTCTAATATAGCTGATATTTTTATCAGTGATGTTAACTTGATTTATAGTGGTAGTTAATTAAATCAGAAGTCTTAATTAATAAAAGTTTTTACTTTACTTTACTTTAAAGCACACTGAAAAAACTCAATTAAGTAATTAAGTATACACATAAGTATCGTCTATTTCGTGTGTCGAATGTAACCGAGAAGAAAATGCAATTAATAAAACGAAAAAATAATAAACATCACATCTGTAATCCCCGAAGGGGTAGGCAGAGGGGTGTAGTACACCCCCACGTGTATAAACTCTATCATTCGCTTGTTTCAACGAGATTTTAGTCATGTATTTAATAATTTATGACTATTACTTTTTTATTACGTATTTAAACTGGGTAGAAGAGAAATCTGAGAATAAAAACCCATCTAACATATTATTAACAATATTTTGACCAACCAAACCTTTATGTCCGTGTACAGGAACAGCCGTAAGTCTATCCAATTTTCCGTACATTTACTGCTGATGCCCAAGATTAAGTGTTTTGTTCATGAATGAGTGTAGATGTATCAAAACTACACACAAATCTTAAAAATCCAGTCGAAAGGAAAGTATGGTTAAAATTCGCACACGGATATGTACAACACGGAACCCGCAAGTCGATTACTCATTCGCAGTGAATCGTCTATGAGCGTTGAGCAGTATTTCCGTCCGCCGCCGGTAGGAACATCGGGTACGGACTGCACGAGCGCGAGGCGCGGCGGTTCCCTGACCTCTTTACAGTCTCGACTCTCGGCGACTGTGACGCAACTTTAGAAGGACTGGGACGAGCTATTACGCCACTGTGCGATCTTTGAATTCGCAAACTATTGACAAATTCTTAGTATTGTTATATACTAAACTAATATAGGATTGTCCTTAACTTTCTTTTTGTGTCACAGACTAACATTAGGCCGCGATCCCGCCTGATGGAAAGCGCGGTGCGTCTGAAGATCACGCCCGCCTACTAAAAGCATATTCACTCTTGCTTCGCAGAGCCCTAGGTAATTTTGTCGGAAACACACGCCAGTAAGATGTTTCACACATCGACGTCCGGATAACGACTATCAAAATGTATCTACTAATTATACTCTAAGCAAGTTCGTAGTTATCGCCTACAGTAATTCTTAAGCTCATGTTAACGCACAGTGCGTAAGTTCCCGCGTTTTTGGTTATTAGGTTGTGTATAAACCGTACGTATGTACAGACATACCTGTAGGCAAGATTAACTCGCAAAAAATACGTTCTACATTTTTTTAGACCAAATGTAATGATGAAGTACCTAATAAATACGTGCTCGTGTTACGACTTAATTATTTTATTTTTGATGGGTTAATTAATTCGTTCACTTAACGTTACGCCAAGAGTAGATATATAATATTGTATATTGTGGCTATTATGTTTTGTACATAACTGTTTACTATTATATATAATTATCAATTAAGGCCGAAGTATTATTTGTTTTGTATATTAACTGCTCAATTATTTTGAATGTATGGTATACAAGGACATCAACCTATGAATTCAATCATTGAAGAGGGTGATAAATGTAAAAGACGGACATCTGGTTTGTAAGAAGATAGATATGTGGTAGCGGGTGTCCTTTACCTACCTCGGACCTGACATGATGGTGTTATAATAATAATAATAATAACAACAACAATGTAATACGGCAAGCAACCATTTCTACAACGTTAGATTCGGTAGCGAGGGTGGCGGGTGTAGGAATGCGGCCGGCGCACAAAAACCACGGCCCGATACGATACCTGACTGCCATTGACCCCGCCGCAGTGCATCGGTGCAACGCACGGACACCTAATCCCTACTTTTTTTTTGACCACAATTCAGTAATCGTTGAAGAGCGTAAATTAATTTAGAATTTAGAACGAGTTTTTATCTCGCTTCGCCCGAAACGCGTTTCTTCCTTCGAAGCGAAGGTTAACAAATGAATTTAAACAATACCGGCAGCGATTCACGGCGTGCGGGGAGACTTGTGATAGCCGACATTGCTCACGCTTGATAATTGTTCAAAATAGACGTTTGCCTCAGTGCAAACAAACAATCATATTTGTATTCAACATCTATTCTATAAATGTAACGAATCCAAGTGTAAAATAATTTTCAGATCCTTTTCGGTTTGTTCGCACATTTAATTTATAAAAGTGTCCCCTAGGAAGAAATTGTAAGTGTTGAAGTTTAAGGTCAGCAATTATAAATTATATAAAGTACGTAGTTACTATTATTATTTATGTAATTATCAAATGATATAATTTAACAATGATGACGGAATAACTAATATTCACAAGCAACAACTTCATTTATCCATTTTTTAGATAGGTACCCAGTGAAGTAGGCTAATAATAGCTGGTAATACAAAATATAAAAATCATTAAGCCATTTCTGTCAAACATTAGAAATATAAATGACAAACTAAGGTAATTGTAATGTCAGCATTGAAATAAAAAATATTCAATGTATCCATAAACATGCAAGTGGACAAATTCAAACCGTTCCTGTAAAACAACAAATAGGTGCTTGTTTATCGCAAACGAAATAAACTTATTCTAAATTAAACAATGAGTGGAAAAACAGCGAAGGTTGTATTACGTTTAACAAGGTAACGGCCGAAACAATCTCTTGTCACATTCTTCTCTCTGTCATCTTTCTTACCGTGTCGGGTACATAATAAATCACAACATCTGCAGTACCTGTAACAATCGATAAACAAGCATGAGATATACATCTTACATACTTATTAATTCATATCTATGCACATACATATATGTACTAAAAAAAATAGACGCATAAATACGCAAACAACGATAAAGATGAATATTTGTAAAAGCAAAATTCCACACGAAAGTGTACACGGAACACCATACTTAAAGTATCTTCAAGAGTTACTAATAATCTATATATAACATACAGGTATAAATTATGTACATCCGGAATAGTTACATTTACGTAGGTAGGTACATACAAATATCTACACATTGTTTAAAATATACAACGGTGCGTTGGAGTTTAAAATTCAACGATAAAGCCTCAAAACGCCTATTCTATTTTCCATTGGCGAGCATCAGCGGATTACCATGGACAATGGGAATAGCGGGATGTTGTTCAAACTGTTTAACATTCCCGCGGCGTTCCGCGCGTGCGTCCTGCGCCTCATGTGCGCATGTACGTTGTTATGTCTATGTATTCCTGGTACTTTCTGTCGCGACTGTGCCTATCCTACTTGTATGTTATATAGGTGTGTATATATAACAGAAAGTGTCCGTGCTCTCATTACTTTAGTTTACATATACATATGTCACTTACAGAAATACAGCTACCTAGATACATATCGAAATATACAAAAATATACCTAGGTTTATTGGGGTAACAATTGTAGAGAATGTAAAAGAAACACGAAGAGTTGAAAGGATAGAGACATTGGATTCGAAATATGATGACATAATAGTAATAATTTGTTATTAGATACAAATTAGTCTGTTTCTCCTAATGTGACTCCTAAGGGTCACCTAACTCTTCTAGGGATTTCAAAATAGTTGTTATCTAGCTAGGGACTATCATGAACATAATTTTACATTAACAAAAACTGACACTAGTTTCATGCAACAAAATCAAACTACGAAAAATAAGTAGGTAAAACAATTCAAGAAACAAAAGTACAAATGAATACATGTACATGTACAAGAACATTCTACGGTATGAACACGATATAGAACACATCCTGTACACTGCTTTCAATTGCCGTGTATCAGTGCAATTACCATGGGACGGCACATCGGCCAACGGAGTTGTTGTTCCAACTGTTTAAGATGCGAGCGGCGTGCCGGGCCCGTGTTGTGCGCGCAATCAGTGCAGCGCGCTCCGTACATCCAACGCTTAGTGCGCTTAGTATCTTCTACCCTTTATTACAAGTACCTTCATGAACAATACAAATATAATATAAACATTGACAAGACACATTTTACAAAAAAATCTTCGTTCTAAGGCCTAATGCCTAAATCTATGTATAGATATATATGAAGAACACGCAAACATTTGTCGACATTAATGTGCGTATATCATCAAACGCATCACTAGAATGTTTAAAAGTGGAGAGTGACAAATCGAAATAAACGGATAGAGCAAACAAAGCATTAAAAGAGAGGGATAATACAGACCGCAGAGCGGCCAGCGATCGCACAAATGGAAGCTAATTAACTCGACTCGTTAGTGATGTAACGCGACGGGCGCCTACAGCGGTACATCGCGCACATTCACAAATTGCCAGATTGATTTTACGAAAATTCATAATGCGTCGTGCGTCCTGTGAGCTCATTGGGCTTCTCGTCGTTGAAGAATATCAACATGTACGCCGAAATGTATGTTGAATCTGTATTCATCAATGTTGTAACGCTTCAAGGGCCGATTGCATTTTACTGCCGGCTGTACAAAGTTATTTCCTGCTATTATAAACAAGCACATTGCGCACGTTGCAAGTGTAATTGAGAGAAAAGAAAGTGATACTTGCGACAGATTAGATGTTTTATTAAACTCAATCAGTCAAAATTATTAGAAAATCAAACAGTTTAATTTTAATGACGAGACAAAACGCCAACAGAGACACTTGATACTGAGACCGTGTGCAGAAGTTTGCATCCTGCATAGTGGGTCGCGAGGAAGGCGCTGGAAAACTTATAGCACACATTCGTCTTGCCGACGTGTCTTTGCCGGCCGTTATTTATTACCCAACCTTTCGTGTTGGTGCGATCAAATAATACTGCGCTCGCCTGCTGATATATGGTGGCAACAAGTTCATTAGCTGCCGAGCTTATTCTGGTTGCTTAACTATCATCAAACGCGAGGAAGGATGCCATTCGTTCTCAGATTTCCAAAAAGATTCAAGTTATTTTATCGAAACACGAGACCAGCACACATTTGTAACTGACATCTCTCGAATTTTTTGATCGAAAATAGACGAGAGTTTGAGTTCAAACGTTTTAAAAATTTTAATGTTAATATCCATGTAATATAAGCGACTTCCCGTTAGGAAGTTATTTATTCATACATAGGTAGAAATAGATTTTAACTAGACAATAAATTATTTAATTATGTACACGCAATAAATACAAAGTAAGATTACGATACGGCGAGTGATATGTACAAAGGTGAAAAGGTTATCCTAAAGAAATACCTTCCAGCATACCTATGACTAGAAAATCGTTATTTACGAGGATTGGTAGATATTTATGAATAATTAGTAATAATATACAAAGAGCAAAGTATGTTACGTAAAATTATATACCTGTACACACACCCAATAAGATTTTCTTAACACATTTGATCAAATAACTGTGCATAAAAGAACAACCACTCAGCTTAAAATACAGTTTTTGACAGTAACCTGTTATTTTTGTTTGTGGCAATTATTATTATTATTAGATTTTATCCTCATAATATTTCTTTCCAGCTCATGACACGAGACACTTTCCCCTAAATCCTAAAGGGTCAGAGAACGGGTTTCGTTTTTCCCTTATTTATTGTGTCCGGTTTTAGAGCAGGTGGTGAGCGGGATCTCTCAAAAGGTGTATGATAAATTACATGGAAAGGACTTTATGGGGCCGAAATATTACAATAGACAGTTTGAAGCAGCGGACTAAAAGTTAAAACTCTTTCTGTCTCGCTTCCCCGGTTGTGACAAACGTTGTATTGGACTATGGAGATAACAACATTAAATCATAATCTCTGAGTCAGTGCTTACAAAAACACGAGCTGCACAAACGGCGTCTAAGTATCTTTGTGCCATTTGAAAGGTCTGACTGTTGCATCGACTTCAAGGCAATCAGGTCCTTTATTAGTACCATCAGTGCAATGGAACGTAATAGTAAGTGATCATTAACCGGCAGATACATTTATCACTTGCGATGTTGTAAGCGTTGACTCACATTCTGGTCAACTCTCGTGATAAACGTTTCCTTCTTTATCTCGCCGAGTTCAATTCAAAGACTTTCGAATACATCGTATAACATTCAACCTTTATTATATTCAATTCTTCGTTATATACTATAATGTACGTTTCGCTACACGTATAGAAGATACTTGTATAGGACCCCGCTACATAATGTACATACGTGCCACTAACGAACGTATTGCAAAAGTCTCAATATTAATCGATGAGATTAATACATATAAACGGTTCGGTTTAATGAGGGCCGACAATATATTATTATCAATTAAGGATATCAATCTTTTATCGCACAACTTTATAAAATCCGCGCCGCGACACTCGCAGCGACAGCCGTAATGGCTAACGAGAGTAACAAGACACATAAGTGGCCAGCAATTACAAGTGAAATAGTGGTCGTAAACTGTCACTTATTGGGACGCGACCTGCCTATATTTACACCACTCCTCGATGCTTGCTTTCGATGCTTTGTTGCCTTCTTGAGTATTGAATGTTGTGTAACGAGAGCCAGCAAATGCCTATGATATCACATATCGTTGTTAAGCATCTTTCAAAATGTGACAGAAAGATCATACCTATCGATTTGATGTTGCATATTAGACGCCCCCGTTTTATGGAAGGGACATAGGACCTAAGTACGAATTAGAAAATTCTGGTCTCCAATAAGGAAATTTTAAGGTACAGAGTGTTGCTACTTATGTAAGTGAAAGCCGAAGGAACGAAATAACATAATTTTGAAACTTAAAATATTCAATCACAAACTTAAACTTTTTTTATATAATAGTACATAGAGCAATGTGTTCATAATGGTACTAATATATTTGGGAAGTGAAGATCAGTCAGTACACGTGTTTGGAAGCTGTTTTTGTTATGTATGTAAATCGCTTACGGTTAGAAAATGACTTGGTAAAAACATAAAAACGATACCCCTTCGGCACACAGTGTCGGGTAAGGCAGCAACAAACTCCGAGGGCGCGTAAAGGTCACAGTTGCATTGCTGCTAGGCTCCGAAATCAAATTAGGGCTCCGCCGGCTATTACGACGCTCTTGATTAATGAGCTATCGACTCGCTTGTGGCTAGGGTTAGCGCCAATAGGACTTCAATATTTTGGCTTTTAGTCAAGCGAAAATAGGCGATTGTTTCCAAATTTAGTCATTACGATTATCTATACATATATAAAACTATCTTAGTTATTTAAAAAAGAAAAACAAATATCTCTGTCTAAAACGTACGTCAGTCACATTCCTAATATTCACAAATTTTATACTATTTGTATTCTTTTACATTTGATCTCTTCACCTAGAAGCGTAATCTCTTAGCGGTCCGCAGCCGTGCATTAAGTGGACCAAAAACGATTTTTCATAATTTTAAAATCGTCTATGAACATTTGTCTTGTCAACCCTAAAGTTCCATTTTGTACATTCATTGTGTTACACAGGCTACTTGATAACAGACTTTAAACTAGACGGAATAGGAGTCACATCAGAATTCAACGGTAAACTGCTTAGAAACTCTAAAGCCTGTTGTCACCGCCGCAGTTTCGAAGTTTGGGCTCGGGAGAATTCCTTCAACAGCTGAGTCCAAGCTGATTAATATAGAAAGTTTAAAAACGTTTAGTTGGATTTATCGCGAGGAAAATAGGCTTTGTACTATCAACAACAATACAGAGTAGATCGTTAATTGATTCTTGTATGTAAATATATTTTGTAATACATATATGATATAGATACAATTTTTGATAAATTTCGATATGTAACACGTATTATAAATTTATTAATTTTATATTTGTAGGTTAGAAAAAAATGAACACGCCATATGCAGTTGTTGCAGTAGCGAGTTAATTAAGGACAATCAATCAAGTAACAAATGATCAATAACTGTACATTGGATGTAACGCGCCCCGCCCGGCACGCCCCGGCCGCGCTGGGGCCTCGTAACCTAATGCGACCGTGCAAGGGTCGAACACCAGGATGTTAAACTAATGGATGTAACAGAAAAATATATTTGAAAATAGCAAAATAGTGAAATAGATATAGCAATAAGAGATAGTGGCAAATAGCAGAAAGAGAATGGCAAATAGCAGATAAAGATTAACAAAATAGAAAATAGCAGAATTGTGTATAGATTGCAACTGGTCTCTAAGTAAATTTGTAATAACATTAGCATTAATAGCATTAGCAGCTAGTTAAAATATCTTTTCTCCTATTATTGTACATTCTATACAATTTTATATACTAACAATAAATAAAATACAAAACACAGAAAAGCTATCGATGAATTAAGTTTAGACAGATGGCGCCGTCCAATGCTTAGCAAATGTGACTCCAGAGCTACGGGTTATGGAATTTATTCTAACACAGGACAAATATTTCTGTGATAAGTTATGAATGTTTATTTTATCTGTGTACAAAAATCTCTGTGTTAGCTACAACGTATTTAGATTCGTATTTGGATGTTTATGAGTTGCCTGGTTACAATAGTACAATCTGATAAGTTTGGAGTCAGATGGTCGCGTGTGAGCTTTCCCAAGACATTATTGTGATTACATTATATTAAATACACATTTTATAGTACGTATCTCACCATGACGCCTCAAAGCGACATTGGGACATGGTAACGAATTATGTTATGAACGAAAATCTTAGCGTGACATGGGTATTAGATGCTCGTTAATGAACAATTTATTTATGTAATATAATGAAAATATTAGTAATATTAATGTAAATTTTATTGCTCCGCTTAAATTGGAACCTAGACGCGTGATTTGTTTAAATGCACGATATTATAGATACAAGTCAGTAGGCGTTGATATATGACCCATTTCTAGAGTCCACAACCACATTTTAATGGGATTTTAACAACCTAATCACAATATGATATAACACTAGACGGGATTAAGAAAATAAGATTAAATTGAAGGTAGATTTGGCAAAAACTTTGAAAGAGCCTTAGCGTTTCCTAATGGTTTCCTGGTAACCTAATGTGATATGATATTAAATGTGCATGAATAGTCAATTACACTATGTTATGGACAAAGAGTAATTAGATTTAACTGTAGAAATTTACGATGTGTTACCATTTTTAATTTAGCTCATAGACTTTGTTGCCAGTCTATTTTATCCTCGAAAACGAGATATTAAGCTCCGTTGGTCGAAATTCTGCCCTTGATTGCGCCCTTTACAAATCAAAACAGTCAAAAGATCAAATAAAAAACAGCTTCTAATATAACAGCGTTAACAATTTAAAGTTTTAAGTGAGCACTTTTTCTGTGAGTTCGTTCGAACGATAATAAAAACAATTTTTCTGAGCTGTCATATCCAGCGCCCGCCGAGCTAGGGGGTGTGTGTGTGTGTGAGGGCGGGCGGGGTGCACCCCGCGTCACTACGACCGCCGCGGGCGAGTGCGTGCCGGGCGCGCGAGGTATTTGTGCGAAGGACATCTCGGTCAACAACTTTTTAACGCCTTTTGTAAATGTGAGTTTTGGATTTGCACGTATAGATAGGCGGAGTATACTAAATCAATTCACCTAACTTTCTAAAATGCACAACTTTTTTATTTCTCCATAAAATTCATAATTAAATGCGCATGTATCAGCAGGTAATGATGGTAAAATTGTTCTTAAACTCTCAATGAACAATTTCTATACAGGTAAGGATAAACTATCAGCTGCCTTGTTATTGTTATCGTTCAAAAGCTATACGAAAATACAAGATTCTCTTCTCACAATACGTTTAATTCTATTTGTGCCGGTAAGTTATTCATTCATAGAATTTACGTCTAACGAACTGTGTAGTGGAGTCGTGAGCGCGGCGTGCAGGTACCTGCGCCGTTATTACTACGAGCGGAGCGCGAGAGATTTATAAATGCACGATTCCGTTGCGACTGCGACACGGCATAAACAAGCTGCGAAAGTTGCGTAAATCCCTTTTAGATACACGAACCGGGAATTTTGTATTTTGCGTGGGAATAGACGGCGCACTGGTCGTGTTGGACAAGTCTTAGTTTCACATTTACTTCGTGTCGTGTGTTTTATTATTATTGGTCACGTACGACGTGCGTAGCAACTAATTTAAGAGTTGTAATGTCTAAATACGATTAACACATTTATATTAGGCAATGATCGCCGAAATATGCACATATATACATAGGCAATATATGTACATATATATTGTAGGAGCAGTGGTTACGTATAGTGATTTAGATTTGCTAGGTATTTGATAAATATTGAGATATATATTAACACATCTAATCCATCAAATAGCGTTGGCAATATTAATTTATATTTCAATTTATAAGTATTAACAAATAACTAAGTCACACTCTGTCGTAAATAAAGCTGCTTAATTATGGCGTCCAACAGAGCGGTTACTTGGCTGTAACCACATAAAAATATATAGGTATTGATAATCGCGTTAGATATTTGGCAAAGCAAGAGTCAATCCACACTATCATCTGCTATCAAAAACGTCCACCATTCACGCCGTAATTTTTCTCGATTTCGATATGTATTAAAGTCAGCGAGCAACTTTTAGCAATCATCACAAATATTTGTGCACATATGCTATATACACATGTGCACAATGCCTACCCCGTGAGGGACCTGGCTAGAAGATATGTATATATGTATGTATGCTATATAATTTACATCTCATTGATTATCCGCGGGTCTAAAGAAACATGATGAGAAGTTATTCCCTTACGGAACACATGACAATGTCAATGAAAGGACAATTATTACTGAACACTCCGATACTACTGTACTCCGACATCTGCTTTAATATTAATTTTGTTTATGGTTACAGGTGTCGAAGGAGGCCGCGATTCACCTACCTTGACCTAATGATCATTTGGGGGGGAAAGAAGTCTAAAACACAGGCGTATAGATAACTATATAGGAGAGAGTAAGAGATTAACAAATAAGAAGCACGTCAGATTTGTAATAGCGAAGATATCTGGTACTATCTGAATACCCCATAAGGGACCTGGCGCAATGATATAATAATAATAAAAACATTTGATTTGTGAATCCAAGCTTCTGTTTACTATATTAACCACAACTACGTATTCACCCAATCGGTCATCTCAAGGGCGCTCGCAGCAACCCTTCTCTACTAGTACCTCCTTGTTTATTGAGAACACCCATTGTCACGGTCACCGGAGCACCAACCCTAATTCGTTCCTTGGGATCGCTCGAGGTGGAACAACAATGAATCGAACCATAAAGATCCCGACGTCAATCGAGGCACCAGATCGTGAGCGACACAACAGGAGCCAACATCACGCGCGTTTGATATGGAACAAAGAACTTATAACTCATTATTATTATTATCTACGTTTCCTTTTGAGCTCCACGAACATCGATCCCAAGCATACAATCCTCGTGCACTGACAAGAGAACAACGGTGAAAATCGAATCGAAATCTGTGCACAACGGCCGAACAATACGCTGAAAGGGTTGCGTTATACACACAAAAAACATTTAGAAAAAATGCTCGCGTGCACGGCACACGTGTCACGGATTATGCTAATTGCAGTCCACTCGCAATAAAAACACGTATGTGACGTCCTGTTACATTTAAGTCTTTCAACATTCAAGATAATAAACATTAGGGTCCAATTAAACACATACAACTATTTACTATAAATACATTTATATAAATAAAAATTTCACAGTGCATTATTGCATAAAGTATACTTTGATTACATGTACCGCGGCTTAACTCACGTGCGTTTTTCGGGATGGATGTCAGAGTAATTCCGCATCCCAAATCTCTTATGCATTGACCCTCAGAGTTCAAGCCATCGACATATTTTTATGGCATAAATGTCAAATTATGCATCTGCATTGGATACTTTTGCTTTGCTACTTAATGTATTGTATGAATTTGTTGAAATTCCCTATTTGTTAAAGGAACTACTACTTTAATATCGCAATTATGAACTGAAATCTTTTCCGTTATACATGTGTTTAAGGGTTATACATATTTAAGAGTTGTATTAACTTTATTAGTTTTTATTAAAAGGTACCTACGTGTATATCCATGACTAATTTCACGGTCATTAACATGAGTAAAGTTTCTTGTTTGCGGGACCAGGAATATTGTAAAAAGGATGTGTGTCGAATTCAGTATTAAGAACTTACAAATTTTCTGTTTTATCTTTCTGATTTTAAGGATGTGCCTTTCAGAGCATTCATCTCGAAGGGTTATATTTTATCAGATGAGCGGGATCTGTCACCCATATACATCAAACCAAGTTCGAACAAGACTGTCAGTTAGCAAGAATGTATTATGTTAATATGAACGTAGTTAGTATTGAATAATACAATGGTAATGAGTAGAGACAGCTTCATTAAAGCGACCTGCAACATGTCTACAGTGGCATCATTCGAACCCCTCACGTTCATTGCTTCATTTCGTTTCAAAATTTCATCTACAGCTGTGATGGAAAAATTAGAGCCGTGAGAACTTTGCAACGGCAAGGAGCGAGCGTAGCTTGCTGCTATTTATTTAGGTAATACGCAAAATGCGTGCGCACGTGCCGCCCCCGACTTACAAGCAACCCTTGTCATTTGTATTACGGCCATGTTCATTTTGCACCCGCGCCAGGCGAACTTCCACTTAACGGCTACGTGATAAGGCTCGCGTAGACTTATCGAGATACGCCGCTGGAGGTATAATCTCTACTCTTTTAGTTGAAAATTAAATAGCATTGTTCGGGGTCCCTCATTAATGTAATATTGAGCCCGCGAGCGGAATCGGAGGGACGAATTTATTGTGTGCGAAATTTATTAAGCATGTACGAGTGTTACATATTAAGTGTATGGACTTTTTATTCTCTTTGGAGAGGTGGTCGTCGTTCTCAAAACATTTCCACTGTTAAGGATTTTTCATAATTAAAGTCAAATTGAAGGAATTCGCAAATCAAAACTTTGTGTGATTGTGAAATGTTTTAATAAAGTTAATTAATGACAAATGTATAACTCTTTACATTCGAAATCTCTGTGTAATTATGTGAATTGTTTAAATATTTTTCTATTTGTCATTTCATACGTTACGCGTCCAACAGTCCAACGTCCAACAGTTTTATTATTATATCATATTAGGGACCTAGTACATAGAATAAGAAAATACTTTATTTTAGTATTTATCCTCCATGAGCTTTTACACAATTTAATGCATACTTCATGTTGATAACCTCTATGAAATATAATATTGCGAGCAGAATATAGCGCTTGCCTGATAAATTAAGACACATTTTCGTACGTGTCGTTGCTTAGTGGTCGACTTAGGGTTTTAGATTACCCGGTGCTTGTATTTAAACCGGTTCAGTTAGAAATATGATCTATTTCACTTAACCATTTCTATCCCGATGAAAAGAAAAGCTAAAAAGGTAAATAAGTATCACGCTGTTATCTGCAGATTTTTTAAAACAATAATTTATGTTTATTTTATGGAGTGTCAAATGACACACTGTCTGCGTATGCGAATCTGTTTAAATTATTAAAATGTGGGGAATGAAAACATTTATTTGGGACTGGTTCCGGCGACATCTGTCTCTCGTGGGCAGTCTACTATATTATACTGTTGACACATCTGAATTAGAAATTAAAGAAATAGTTTGGGATTAATCAGATAAATACATTTACATAATATTGCCATAATTTTAGAGATGTTGGATAAACCGAGAAGTTAAAATTGTAGATACGAATATACATAATAGACATTACTTTTCAAATTAACGGACGGGCGCAAGTTTTAAGACTGCTCCTGTCAACTGGCACAGTACAGTATATTCTTCAAGACTCTACTGTTAAGAAAGCAGAGGAAAGGCACGATTATGAAGTTTATATGTGCTATCCACATGTGATTCTACCCCCATGTTTAAAACTGGCGAGGACAACGAGTGGATGTAGTTATCTCCGTCTCATCACGGGAACCGTCCAGATGGCAGTTATCGCCGCGCGGCCAAGTGAGCGCGGCCGCGGGCCTGCTGTATTATTATTTTATCGCAATCTCGATTCGCGATTAGCATATCCATTGTTGCGCACCGCCCGAGCTGGCTCGCCACTCTACACGTGTTATCTTTTAATGAATGGCCGGTGACGTCGGTCGATACAAAGCGCCACTACTACGAATGCGAGTGAAAAATTTACGCGTATTTGTCACGCGTAAACATTTGCGCTATTTGTTATGACTACAGTTATATACGTTAGCGCGAGGCAGCGGACCACATCCATCGCTGACGTAATGCACACTGCCGATGTCGGTAATCATAAATCGAATCAATACACAAAACAGCAACAATCATATTACCACTTACTATTCGGTTCGATGACCGTGTTATCTATGAAAATCATTTCCAACAGATGTAAATACAAAGTGTACGCAAGTCAATAAATTAAGTAATAAATTGGTGTGGAAGCGTTCACAAAACGTACCAATTAACATTCCGTAATTCAGTGCAACAATAATCTCATAATCTAGCGACGGCGGCGCACGCTCGCGGACCTACACACACAGAAAAGAACGCTAACCGAATAAAGCAGCCAACGCAACATTCCCACGAGGCGACATTCAGCCTTTGATGTTTTATAACTGGCGAGGGTTAAACATACAACGAAAAAATACATGTGGCAATTACACTCCACCCTTCAGTTACATTCAATCCAGCTATGCAGTAATAGAAGAATTAAATTTCTAGTTATTCATTTACAATTTTGCCGCCATCCACGTCCCAACACGCCACTAACCTAAAAACAATAAACATTCCCTAATTACAGCGGGTATCTTACATTTGTTGGTGACGTTTACTACAAACCCGTCCGAAGCCGGAATAGTGGAATGAGTAAAGAAAATAAACGCGGCGACTGCATGTTGATGAGTTGCCGACGACGTCGGCAGCGGTCTAAATGTGTTTGTGAATAGTCGATGCGGTGATAATCCCGACCAAGTCTGATAAGACGAGCTTGTACTAATTGCAAGTCTACCGGTCCCGGGGTACAACAGATAATCCTCCAGCAGCGGGCGGTCTCCAAATTAAAAACCCCCAACACAACTGTCCGGCCGCGCCCTGGATTACTGCTCCCACGGCCTCGCGCCGAGAGCAACAGCGGACCCTTTTCGGAGAGGGGGGAAAATGCGAAAACTTTTCCGCGAAATTCCAAATCCTGAGATGAAATAGTAATTTATCAAAGGATTCTGATATTCCCAAGGAGCGGAAGTGACGGATAAGACGCCCTTTATCGTAAATTGCAGTCGTACGTACGCTTATTATAAATGCCGAACGCGGGGTCAAGTGTCCAAAAGTGAGAAATCGATACCGCTATCTATGTATTATCCATGTATATATCTAAAATTTCCCCAATTATCATATAATTTAGATTTTAAACAACAAATTCTGCACCTACTAATCCCAAATTGTCATTTTCAATGCGATAATTACTTAATATTTTTTGAAATTCACCGGCCCATTGCTCCACTAATAAAATTTGTGATTTTAGCTGCGGAGTCGGGGATTGTAGATCCGATTCTTACTCAATGTAAGTATAGGTAACAAGATGATCATAACTATCTGATCTGGATCTGACTAAAATTACTTGTCTTTATGCATACATATGTATCGTATATGTAGCACATGCTCTGGCTAATGTGGAATGAGATCGACACGGGAGAAGTTGTCCCAAAATATTCTTCGCCAGATTATTTAACTGATGAGTAATGAGTTATATACACAATCATAAGGGGATACAGATCGGTTATTAATATTCAAATGGCTCCAGGCGAGCGGCGCTCGGATCCCAGCGGTATTACTGCCATTAACGTTGCGGTGGTGGTCAGCGAGAGTAAACATCCCAACGTCTAGCATCGCACCGCCGTACATACACTGCGTTTACTTTAAATAATAATAATAATATGAGCCGTTTTATAACGAACAGCTGTTTCAACTAATTTTATAGCGCGGTAATAAAACGCTATACTCTTATGAAAAAAAAGAAACTCCCCACCCCATCCCCAACTGTACTCTAATCTAAAAGTAATTTATAACTTAGAGAAACGGATTAACACTACTATCCTGTTCACGACCCGTACGGGTGGGGCTCTTTCCTTGCGAACAGCTGTTGCAAAGGTTACACACGTCTTTGTCCCTCGCACCTGCTGTCCCCGCGCTGTCCACCTCTGCGTCTAGTTTAATTACGATCCTATTATTAAAAAAAAAACGCGTGTCTCACAATGAAAGATAAATGCATATTTATTAGTTGACACTTGAAAATATTTTTGAAATAAAGCGGGCAGATAACTATCTATGATATCGTCGTCGTGAACCAACCACGACCGTAGTAAGTTTGCGATGTGTTGAAGAGATCTCGCCGGCTTCGAACACGTGCGAGGGTAAATCCACAAAGGGTTCAATTTTTTCATTCATAGCGCGCTCAAAAAAAAAACAACAATTAACGGATTAGGAATAAAACGTGAGGGGTGTAGGATTTTCCATCGTTCGTTCGCTGTCAGGTTCTTCTATTTCGATTTCGGATAAAGTTTTCAATCGGCGAGGAATGTTTTTTTTTCTTTAAATTAAATCATCGTTCGACGACCGCCGCAAGGCATTCCCGAACGGGATTCCGTTCGGAATTCATATTAAAGCGAAACTTCCAACAGCTCTCAAATATAATCACGCCTTGTTAATTGAATAAGCGAGTCTTTGGTAGTGAATCTGATGTAGTATACGTCTTCCAACCAGCAACCGCATCTCGACATTAAACAGGCATATTCGCACCGATGCTAATTGTATTTATACGAGGCGTCCCATAAGCTGAAAGATATGGCCGTAATTTAATTGACGCAAATTTTCATTTATGATGGAGGATGTTTATGCGGCATCATTATTAAACAAATTATGCTCGATGTTACATTTTAAACATATATTTTCACAATCATTGTAATTATCAAAAGGATCGAAATATAACGCGTAATTCAGTTTCGCACTGACACCGATCATTAGCCATCACAATATAATCATCTGCTGCAGTATGTTTTCAGATTGATCGATTCGAACGATCGATAAGTGCACGTTCATTTCGTCAATGCAAGTGGTTCGAATTCATAAGCGAGGTAGAACACGGGCTGAACCCGCACCACTCTGAGAACGGAATAAGTGATGGTGGATGATAAGTGGAGGTAATTTCGCCGCGTCCGTTCGGCCGCGGGCGCGCACGCACGCGACGCGCGTCGGCCGGGAGCCGCGAATCATGGACCAGCCGAGGCTGCGCGTACGATAGCGAAAGATGCCGGCTAAGCATACCATCATTATCAGTGTCGGGGCATAAGGTGAATATATTCGCAATTCCATGCTTATGTGACGACTGAGTTCGGTAGTGGGTGATCGCGGTATTGCGCAGCCAATCTAGGCACGGCAAAATTTCTTGGCCGCCTACAAACAGTAACGTAGGCGGTGCGAGTAACAGTGCTCTGAGATCCCCAACCCGATTATGGGCAGAAACCTCTAGGGAGAAGTCTATGGACGGCTCTTATACGGGTTGATGTTGTCACATCACATCATCGTCATCAACATGTCTCAAGTCCACTAGTGAACATGGACCTTACCCTAATAGAGGCGATTTTTATTCTCACATTGCTTGGGGATTTAAGAACAGATTGAACGCTTTCACCGTCTCTATTATTTTTGTAAATGTAATATTTATAAAAAACACAAATATACACTTGCAAGTGTAATATAGAAAAAAAAATTGTAACTAAAACGTCCAATTGGCAACACCTGAACAAGTATGATGTCGATAATAATCTCTACAACAGTCCTACCATCGATTAGATATGTCATCAGATTTCACGTCGCTATCGATACCGAACCGGTATCCAGTCGCACGGTGTTTGCAGCCTCACGCGGCCGTTACACCTCCCGTTCAGTCAACTGTAAGCACTATTTACATGCGATAAGGCCTACCTCTTCTCAACAACGCATGTAGCATATAATAATGACAGACAAGCTGGCTTCTTTG
The DNA here is from genome assembly GCA_018245755.1 of Parelbella macleannani. Taxonomy (NCBI): domain Eukaryota; kingdom Metazoa; phylum Arthropoda; class Insecta; order Lepidoptera; family Hesperiidae; genus Parelbella; species Parelbella macleannani. The sequence continues at coordinate 2,821 of DWEE01000011.1, read as the reverse complement.
TGTTTTTGTCGCTAATTCCTGTACCGTTATGGTAACGATTTCCTATGCCGGTACAGGTCTCCACGCATGTTTTGATTTTTTCAACAGCGCAGCCTTGAAAATATGCGCACTACCATTAACAGTTAGATGCAAAACGTCTTAACGAACGAGTGTTGTGGAATATATCCCATTGCTCCACAAGACAAGTGACTAGCTGCCATGCATATTGTGTTCCCCGGCAGCCGACTATTCAACGGACGGACGATTCACACATATTAAATAACAAGTTGTTGGCGAGTCAGAGAGACATACTTTTGTTGCGTACCGTTTAATAATGAGACAAATGTATTTATTGAAAATCATTGCTGAGCTGCGCAGATAATGGTTGTAAACAACAGTCTAACGGCGACATCGCTCTATTCAGTGTCGCGGCAACGGTAGACTGGTCACGATTCATATTAACGTGCAAAGCGACTCCGCTAACGCAATAACCTAATGACAAACCAGATGTCAAGGCCCGCAGACGGCTCCGCCGCACAAAAGACGACAGCTATCGATCGGCGAGCGCCGTTCGTGACTATTATTCGACCCGCGAATGCACCGCCACCGTACATCTGTTTCGTTCCTTTTGCCTCGCCCCGGCATAATGAAACCGGTCCATTGTGAGGGAAACATCCATCCACAAAAGAACACGCACCGTCTCCAACATTTTTATATGAAAAAATACTCGATGCCTCCGGCCTAAAAGGTGGGCGTGGACGCTGTCGGAAATGAGAAAGTCGATGCAACTGTTATGACATACGCGGTTCGTTAAGTGTTATTGAAAATAAACAACGGCGGGCAGCGCTTTAACGAAGCCAATTCGCGTGTCCAAAAGCCGAAAACATTTTTCACGGAGCGAACGCAGCAATATTCAATTGGAATTACGCTAGAACAGAATTATGTTAGGAAAATCTTATTTGTCTCGTCGCTTAATTTTACCAAAAGCTAGAACATTTTAAATTACAACGTTAATAGTTTCGACCGCTGTACGGATAAAATTTTAAAATTTATTGGGCATATTTAATATTGGTTATTACAACGTAGGTCGACATCGTTATTAAAAGTAGGTCTAAATAATAAGATAATTTTGTTCGTAATTAATGTACAATTGAATATGGTCTGAAACTAATAAGGGCTAGCATATGAAGGTTTAGGAACCTGGATCAAAGGTAAAAATATACACGATTTGTATGTGTATTGTTACCTAATTACAACGTACATTGTTGTCCTGTTCTTTCATGGCGTATGGCGCAGATGGCGTCGGCATTGATCGGCAACTGTTCATTTACACAAACACTGAGAAATGGGTTGGCAATAGGCTCACCACCTATTCCATGAAATGTAAACGTAACTGGTGAAACGTCGGAGTGTGCTGCACTCCTCTGCCTACCCCTTCGGGGATAACAGGCGTGATGTTCCGTACTCAGAAATGTAATAGCACCAGTGTAAGTGCAGTCTATTCATGAACGTTTTCCTTCGGTTCCTTCACTCGTATAAAATCCCACGCACGGTATAATTCTTACGAGCGATGTAAATTTATGTAGACATAAATTTTGTCGTAGTTTAATTTGGTCGTTTGATTTTGTAAGCACAATTTGTCATTGTTTTGTTTGAAGAGGACAAGTCGAGATCAAAGTGTGTTGAATGTTGGGAGCAATATAACAATACTTTGTTATAAATATAACTATATCTTTGCCGGTTCCTTACAAACCGACTAAGGAACACTTTAGTTTGTTTGTTCAATTTCTTCTCCCGTTGTTGGTGGTTTGAATTTGGGTAAGGAGGGGTGATGTAATGAAGAGTGCGTCATAAATATGGGCTCTGCGGGCAAATTGTGGTCTCGGAGCGAAGCGCCCGGAACGATTAAGTGCACTCGATTCGAGCGAATGATGCCCACCAGGGAACTTTCGATGTAGGAGTTAACTGTCGGAGTACGTACAGTTCGGTTAGGAAGCCTTGCATTTAATGCCGGTTCCTAACAAATTGTTTTTTATCGAATTTGCGACCGCACGCGCCTGTTTTATTTAAATGTCCTGACGAATGTTATTTAAACGATAGGTGTGTTATATAATAAAATGTGTAGAATGTTATGTATTGAGACCATATTATATTTAATTACGTTATTTACTTAGTGTGTTCACTTATTTGAATGGAGGCTGTCCTCCTTACGTCCTAATCGTTATATAAATATATGCTAGGTATGTACCTATGGGAAAGGCCTATGTCCAGCAGTGAAACGAACAAGGCTGACTTGATGATGATGATGTACCTAATAGTTATGACCAATATGACCTGGCAGATTTGTTCGCGACATTCTCTTGATTTGCGAGCGACGGGGTAGCAAAAAATGACGTTTTATTGACCGCTATTCACAGTATTGAGATGTGTAGACTGTAGAGACAAATACAGAATTCGATGCATACTTTATATTTCTTTTTTTTTGCATATTTTTCCATTTTCGCGAATTCAATTTATCAAAATCATCATTAAATCGAAGCAATTTTCTCTGGCGAGTGATTATTGTGACTGTAGTACCTACTCAAAATAAATAAAACATAAAGCAAGTTCACTTTCCAAAACAAAACATCGTTTTTGTGTTGAAATGAATTTTGTTTTCTCAACTTTGCCTATCATCAGACTTATCTTCACATAGAATTACCATGTGGGTTTCGTAACATGCGACCGAAACAATAGTGGTGTGTTGCCGCCAGCAATGACGGTTTACGACTGATGCTGTAGCTAGGCCACTACCCTTTCCACCCCGCGTATCTAGCGCCCGGCGCCCTCAGGCTACAGGAGT